>ML788264.1:270607-283863 GCA_009831015.1 Picea engelmannii | reverse complement strand
TATAAAGTATGGATAATTATTTTATCCTAAGTTCTAAGGATGGGGACAAGTGGGCCAAAGTGGTTCTCAACATGACAAGTGTCAAGTTGGGAACATGCATACATATAGTTTGGACTTAGTTCATTTTCTCATTCATTCCATCATCATTCACCCACTCATTCAATTGTAATCCATACCTTCTTGTACCTGTATCCATACCCATATATGTATCGTACATGGTTAGCTTAGGAGATGAACTGAAGAGGCGGGTTGTCAGGACCGTGAGAAATTCTCTCGAGGTGAGAGAATTGTTGGGAATTGAATTCCTGAAGATGCCAAACTACAACTACAGGGCTCTGAGACTTCCTGTCCGACCTGTTGTGAAGCCCGGAAAGGAAGTGGGGCAGCCGAAGGACTGTTGAGCATAGAAGGGGCACACTTCATGGGGTGGGACATGCATGTGGGGAATGAGGGACTGTAGGCTGTTAGTTTGAGTTGGCACCTGTGATGGAGTCTTTCCTGTTGTCTGAGATACATCAACTTGGTTAGGAATCCCTTTACCCGGGTGGAGTTTAGTCCCAGCTTAGGGGTGACCCACTGTTGAGAGTGATGAGAAGTGTGGTATAAAACTGGGAGGTTCATGAAAGGTCTGCACATAGTTGGTGATATTATTACCAATATAAGTTTTAATTGTGTGTTAAATTACATGCTCAATTATTATTTATGTGTTTATTTTTATGGGTTTTTCCTGTGTGTGCTACATGTGTATTTTTATTATTGTTCTGTATGAATCTGTGCATTTGCAGAATGCATTTGTCTGTTTTAAGTTATATATATAAATTTCCACAAGATTTTCTCTGTGTATATGTTTTAATTTGTATATAGTTCGAAATTTTTTACGTGGCATAGCCCAGTTGGATGTTAGGGATGTTACAACCTCAGTCATTCTAGGCTCCTTGGAAGTTGGCTGTCCTTGCGTAGTATTCCTAAAAAATGGTAGCTTAGTCCCCTTCTTCCTCTGATCCATCTTGATTTTCATCTTTTCTTCCCAAGCCTTTTGGAAAATTGGTCTTCCCCTTTGTTGATCATAAAGGCATTTAGCATGCCTTATGGTTTCCTCCAATTTCTTGGGATCATCATATTGTATATTTTCAATGATAAATGAGGGAAACCCACTCAGGTACCTTTGAATTTTAACTTTCTCAGCCTTGATGAATGCGACATATTTAAGAAATTCTAAGAATCTTCTTTCATACTCGTCTATTGTCATATTCCCAAGCTTGAGTTCAAATAAATCCTTCATTTTCTTTTCATAGTATCGCTTGGTTAAGTACTTCCTTTCAAAATATCTCTGAAACTCCCTCCAAGTAACTTTGTTTTCATCAATGTGTTTCACTTGTATGAACTGATCCCACCACATTGATGCCTTTCCTTTTAGTTGATAGATGACAATTCTCCCTTCTGCCTGCGCATAGTAATTATGTAGCTGGAAGTACTTCCTCATACCCCAAAACCAAGTCTCTGGATCTTCATCCTTCTTGTGCTCACTATCAAAGGTAGGAGGCTTGGTCTTATTCATTTCTCCTTGTATCTTGTCCACTCCAGTCCTTCTCTTATGCTTTCTGTTAGGAGATGAACTTTAGCTGATGAATGCTTTCGTGCATGAATGCTTTGTTAAGTGGTGATATTTCCTATAAATAATTCTTTCTTCTCTTCTTTCATCACGTGACCTGTAACTCCTTGACTTGCTTGACTCAATATTCTTATCCATTTTCTTTTCTATTCTGTCCAAGATTTGCATCAGCTTGATATTGAAGCCATCTTGTTGCTCCTTAGCTTTTATAAGCCTTCAATTATCAACCTTACAACTTTGGACATATTTTTTCAGTCCTTTTATGGTTTCTACCAAGTTTATGTGTGTTGATATTTTGATGTAACTACGGAAGATATTCTTTTGTATTTGTATTGGTCAATCCTCGAGAAGGTTATTGTAATCTTATTGTATAAATCGACTCAAAATACATTATTATTTTATTGTTATCCTTATTGTAAAATTCAAAACATCCCCTCTTAGGGTTGTGTCTTTTCGGGAGTCAATTATGTGTATAAATATAGGCCGAGTTCCTCTCATTTGTACACACAAAAAAATTGCCTTCTATTGTGTATTTGGAGCATAGCAAGGAAGGTCTAGCGCAGGAGGTCTTGGTTTCTTGGTCTTTGGTATATTGGTATTGGTCTATTTGTGGAGAGCTATAACGTGACATTTTACTAGTTGAAGGAATATATACTGAATAATTGGTTGTTGGGTTTTCTCCCCCACGAGGGTTTCCCAGGATATATCTTGTGTTCAATGATTGTTTATCTTTCAGTGATCCTATTACATGCAATTGTTAATGAATGTTAAAATAAGATAACTGCAACTTTTAAAATTTTAACATGGTATCAGAGCGGGCTTGAATATAAGACAATTCACAGATCTAGAAGACAAAAGAAGCAGTTTTTATTGATAGGAGTGGTTTCCGGACAAGACAAGACCATCAACAAGTGTGCCCTAGTGGATCACATCTTTTCCCTGGATCAGATCTTCAAAATCCATAATTTGTGATTTACAGGCAGGATGACTACCTAAACCAAGATTGATGAGAAGTTGGAGGGAGATGACAAATTTAGAGCCTGGAGGTATAGAGTATCCCTCCTCCTAGAAGAACATGATCTAGAGAAGTTCACTAAAGAAGAGGTTTCAGAACTAGAGGGAGATGAGGCTAAAGAAAAGCACAAGAAGGATATGGTCAAAGAAAAGAGGATTATTGCAGACTCCATTAAGGACCATCTTATTAATCACATATATTCATTATCCACTCCAAAAGAAATGATGGATGGCTTAACCTGATTGTTTGAAGGAAACAACATCAACCGAATAATGACCTTGAAAACTCATTTAAAGAACACGAGGATGCATAATTTAAAATCCATCCACTCTTACTTCTCAAGAGTGAACCAAATCAAGGAGAAGATAGAAGCAATTGGTGATACAGTGAATGGAGAAGAAATGGTGATGACCACCTCGAAAGGCCTTCCAAGGTCATGGGATGCATTTATTCAAGGGATATGCTCAAGAAGGAAGCTACCCAAGTTCAGTAGGATATGTGAAGATTTAAACCAAGAAGAAGCAAGGACAACAACAAGAGAAGAGAAGATGACAAATGATGATCAAACCCTAGCCCCCCACACCAGGAAAGGAAAGAGCAAGAAATAACCCTCCTCACACAAGAATTTTTATAAGGGATGAAGAAAAACCCAAATATTAGATGTTTTTGTTGTCAGAAAATGGGACACATTGATAAGAATTGTTCCCTCATTCAGAGACCAAGGGAAAAGAAAGGAGGTAAAAGGCATCATGTTCATATAGATGAAGATGATGAGCCACCCAAGAAGGTTTCAAAGGAAGATGAATCAAGTGATGAGGAGTATGTTCTTATCTCATCCCTTACAGGAACTGTCACTCATGGAAGTGATATTTGGCTGGTGGATAGTGGTGCTTCCAAGCACATGACAGGTTATAAAGACTCCTTGTCTAACCTTACTCATAAGGATTCACCGCATAAGGTGAAATTGGGATATGACTATCAGTATCTGATCAAAGGAGTAGGAGAAGCCTCCTACCAGTTAGACGAGGGAAAGCCAATGAAGATGAAGGAAGTTCTCTATGTTCCTGGATTGAATAAGAACCTTCTCTCGATTTCAACATTGGATGAGAAGGGTTACAAAGTTTCATTTGTTGATGGACAATTTCTTATGTGGCCTAGAGGGAATAATTTTGATGATGTTGTGGTGATTGGAGTTCAAGAGGGAGGACTCTACAAATTGAAAGGGTGATCAGATTCAACATTAATTCAAGAAACTGTGAATGCCAATGAACTATGGCATAGGATATTTTCTCACCTACATTCCAAGGCCCTATCGAGTGTGAGAAAGATGGTGACATGACTACTAGAGATCCAGGAAAAACCATATGGCATGTGAAAAGGTTGCGCACAAGGAAAGAATGTGAAACACTCCTTTCCCAACAATGATAGCAGAGCCAAAAGAGTATTGGACACTGTGAACTTGGATGTGTGTGGAATGATGTCAGAAACTTCACTAATCGAAGTGGAAGATAAAGACCTTGCGATTAAATAATGGAGGAGAATTTACTTCAGAGGAATTCAAAGAATATTGCAAGGAAGCTAGGATTAAGAGGGAGATTTATAATCCCTACAATCCTCAACAGAATGGAGTAGCAGAAAGGAAGAATAAGATGATCATGGAAGTAGTGAAGGCTATGATCCATGATCAAGATCTACCTATGCATATGTGGGAAGAAGGAACAAATATTGCAGTGTACGTGCAGAACAAAAGTCCCACAAAGTACTTGAAAACAAGACACCAGAGGAGATGTTTTCAAGAGAGAAGCCAAAATTCATCCATATAAGGATATTTGGCTGCCCCGTATTTGTGCATGTCCCCAAGGAAAAGAGGACAAAATTGGATCCATCCAGAAAGAATGACATATTTTTTGGTTATAGTGACAGATTGAAGGCATACATGATATATATTCCCAGTCACCAAAAAGTTGATATTAGCCGAGATTTCACCTTCGATGAGAGTGAAACTTTCAACAAATCAAAACATGACTGTGAAAAAGAGGTTCGTGAGGAGGAGACTGAAGTTACTAGAGTTCTAGAGGCAACAACCGTTGAACTAGAGGAAGTCATTCATGAGGATAATGACATGGCATAACCTCAGAGGCTAGCAGAGATGCCTTCTCGCAAGAGAATACCAGCTTGGGTAGAGGATCTCATCAGAGATGAAGAAAGCTATGGTGCCCTAGAAAAATATCTCATGGAAAGTAAGAAGCCGAAACTGTATTCCAACTATGTGGCATGTTTGTGTGATATCCTGGATGCAGAACCGTCCAGTTATGAAGAGGTTGCATAAAATAGGGTATGGAAGGATGGGGGAGGAATATCAGTCCACAATAAAGAATGATGTCTGGAATGTGGTCCCCAGACCGAAGGAGAAATCAATAGTAAGTTCAAAATGGATCTACAAGATAAAACATGCAGATGATGGTGGTGTTGAAAAGTATAAGGATATATTTGTGGCTCGAGGATTCTCTCATAAGGAGGGCATTGACTACGAGGAGACATTTTTTCCCATGGTGATATATACCTTGACGAGGACTATAATTTCATTGGCCACAATAATGAAATAGAAGGCACATCAGATGGATGTGAAGACAACCTTATCGAATGGTGAAATAAAAGAGGAAGTATATGTGGAGCAACCACAAGGGTTCGAGGTACATGACAGGGAGACACATGTGTGCATATTGAAGAAGGATTTATATGGATTAAAGAAGGCACCCAGAGCATGGTATGGAAGTATCAACAATTTTCTGACGAGCTTAGGATTTACAAAGAGCAATGTAGATCCTAACCTTTACTTTAAGGTTGTAGATGATGGTTCGGTAATACTACTGCTGTATGTGGATGACCTGTTTCTAACATGTGTGGAAAATATCATCTTAGAGTGTAAGAGAAAAATGGCTGTTGAGTTTGAGATGAAATATCTTGGGATGATGCATTAATTTTTGGGTCTCGAGGTATGGTAGAGACATGATGAGATCTTTCTGAATCAAGGTAAGTATGTAGTGGAAATATTGAAGAGGTTTGGGATGTTGGATTGCAAGGCAATGGCTACACCTATGGTATCAAATATGAAGTTGCTGCATGATACGACTTTAAAGACTATGGATGTTACTTTATATAGGAAGATGGTGAGTTTTTTGATGTACTTGATGAACATGAGACCGGATATATGTTTTGCTATGAACACCCTGAGTCAATATATGGAGCAGCCCAAGCAGGTTCATTTGGTCATAAAAAAACATGTGATGAAGTACCTCAAGGGCACATTGGATTATGGTCTCAAGTATGTGACAAACCATGAGTTTAGGTTATATGGATATTCAAATTCAGATTGGGTCGGCAGTATTCCTGATCGGAATATTACTTCAACATATTGCTTCAGTCTAGGCTCCAATATGGTTTTTTGGAGCAACAGGAAGCAATCATGTGTAGCACTCAGTACGACTGAGGCTGAATGTGTGGCATCATTAAAGAAGCACCGTGGATTCAGAAGCTGTTGTCTGGGTTATTTGGTCTCAAACTGGAGGCGACCTGCATTTCTTGTGACTACTAGAGTTGCATGAAGTTGTCATAGAATCCGATGTTCCATGACAGGTCAAAGCATATGGAGATCAAATATCACTATATCAGAGATATGGTGTGGAGGGAAACAATGAGGCTCCAATACGTGACTACCGAGGAGGTTGCATATGTGTTGACCAAGCCATTCTTGGGGACGAAGTTTGAGCACTTTAGGGACAAGCTTGGCATGGTCCCTATTCAGAGGGAGTGACGAGGTACATATGCATTGTGGGGTAGTGGATGTACTGGGGACATATTGTAGCTATTTGAGAGCTACCCAGAGGCCTTGGATGCATTGGCTGTGAAGTCACAGGGGTGCACATGATGAGGTACATATGCATTACGGGGTAGTGGATGTCATGGTGACATATTGAAACTATTTGAGAGCTACCCACAGACCTTGGATGCATTGGATGTGAAGTCATGTTGTATTATGGATATCTGATGATGTATAGATTCATATGTTCAATAGTCAATGACCATGAGCTCGTGTGGCAATAAAAAATACCTTCCTAGTTAAGAGGGAGTGTTGATATTTTGATGTAACTACGAAATATATTCTTTTGTATTTGTATTGGTCAAACCTCGAGAAGGTTATTGTAATATTATTGTATAAATCGACTCAAAAGAAATTATTCTTTTATTGTTATCCTTATTGTAAAATTCCAAATAACCCCTCTTAGGGTTGCATCTTTTCGAGAGTCAATTATGTGTATAAATAGAGGTTGTCTTCCTCTCATTTGTACACACACCAAACTTGCCTTCTATTATGTATTTGGAGAATAACAAGGAAGGTCTAGCGCAAGAGGTCTTGGTTTCTTGGTATTGGTCTATTTGTGGAGAGCTATAACGTGACATTATACTGGTTGAAGAAATCTATACTGAAGAATTGGTTGCTGGGTTTTCTCCCCCATGAGGGTTTCCCAGGATATATCTTGTGTTCTGTGATTATTTGTCTTTCATTGATCCTATTACATGCAATTGTTAATGAATGTTAAAAGAAGATAACTATAACTTTTAAAATTTAAACAATGTTCTCCTCCTTGGATTCTGTATCATCATTACCCAAACCGACATACAAATCCCCAAATTCATCATCATGGATGTGAGTTCTTTGAGAATCATCCATTCTTTTTGACTTTCTGCGATGATTCATTCCTACTATAATCGCTGACAATTCTACAAAATGTGCAAGCAATAAAATTTATTAGATGATTTCATGCGTCAACTACATGAAAAATTTGCACCATTTTGTCAGAATCCTTTCTTTGGATTCCTTGGATGATTTTAACATCATAAATTCGAGTGCGCAAAACTATGCATCATTATCCTGCGTGCATCACATCTCTGTGTTGTGCACTAGTATTTTTCTATGTACAATAAACTATGTACTGTGCGACACCAATACTTTTCTCGCACGACAATTTCATGTTGATTTCTCTGGTCCCATACAAGTCCAGTGTTGAACCAATCACTTTGATAGAAAAATGTAACGTCCCCAACCACCGAGGCTGGACCATGCCAATCAATCTCAACAATTACTACTCTGATACCATTTTGTAACGTCCCCAGCTTACTGTTGAGCCACACTATTCCAATATAAAGTGCACAGATTCTACTCTATAACATGGGTCTGCATAGTAATGCTTAAAGTAACATGTACAACCCCAAGTTGGGTCACACCACACATAATTTCCTCTTCTAATACAACCTATAATAGCGGAAGTAACACAATAAAACTGCGCACACTAGCATGTTGTGCACCCAAACATTATTATGCACGTAAATCACTATGAACACACTATAACTACTGTAAATTACACGAGATTTATCGTGGAAAATCCTTGCTGGAAAAACCAACCAACAATAGATCTATTATTTCCCTTGGCCAAAATTGACCAAGCTAGACAACCTCCTAGCCCCAACCAAGTGAGCCTTCACTGCTCAAATATTGACACATTACAATGGAGTATCACCAACCTTTTATAGTCTTTCATTACATGTAATCCATAGGCTCAATACCACAGGTCACTAATACCATGTGCCCGAAACCACCACTGTTGACCTAACAAATTTGACTCTTTCACTAAGTCAATTGTATCCTAACATTCCCCCTTTTAAACTTGACTTGGGGTTTCCCATGACCAAATTTGGCCAAACCTCCCTCAAAGTCAGGGTACTTGGGAATCCCTAATCCTCCCCCATACACCTAGGATTACGTCTAGAATTTATCGGTGAAATTTCAAACCCAAGGTACGTGTGCCTAACCAGGTCTTATAGTTGTATGCCCATTTACATTCAACCCCATCAACTTATTTTATTTTATTTTTTTCATTGTTGTTATCCTGACACTTATGCCACCATCCTCTTGCCTTGCCATTCCTCCTTCTCTTGATGGTCGATTCTTGGTATATCTGCAACTAGAAAACAAATCCAACCACACTTGACATATGCATCCATCATATCCAAGCATCCAAGCCATATATCCTTTTCACACTTGGAGCCAAACTAACCAAGTGATCCTTCACTGCTCACCTTTAGGTCCTCTGCATGCACATGCACCTAGCTCCCATGGCTTCACCATTCACACACATCTCATCCTCTACTCTTTAATTCTACCATGGCCTTCAATATCTCGTAGGAATTTAAACCCTAGCTCTGTACTTGAGTAGTCATGTCTTTCTTTTCATCATTGTCAACCATCACTCTGATACCAATTGCCGGGAAATAAAAATGTGAGAGAGATAAAACTAACAATAACATATCAACATGCACACATAAATCACACTATATTTATCCTAGAAAACCCTTGTAGGAAAAACCAACGAAGAATATATCTATTATTTCCCTTGGCCAAACCTGACCAAGCCAACCAACCTTCTGGCCCCGTCCAAGTGAGCCTTCACCTCTCAACTATTGACACATTTCAATGGAGTATCACCAGTGTTTTATAGGATTTCATTACATGTAATCCATGCACTCAATACCACGGGTCACCAATACCATGTGCCTGAAACCACTACTATTGACCTAACAACTTTGACTCTTTCACTAAGTCAAGTTTATCCTAAAAACACCAAACCTCCAAGTTCCTAATGTCCTCCAATGTGGTTACTCCACATGTGCCAAATGCCCATCCTCCTCAACAAGTGTTCCCTTGTATAAGATGTCATATATGCCACTTGATCCAAATTCCACATCAAAAAGTGAGCCTCCCTTGCACTAATCTCAAGGGACACATACATACAATCTAAGTTCTCGAAATGTAAGTAAAAAATTAGAAAAAGGGGGCTAGGAGACCAAAAAACCTTCACATCCCATGAAGCGCTCTCCTAGCTAGGTGAAAACACTTTTGGAGAAACCAAAAGATAACACTAATCACCATTAATTTAACCCAAGGGTTAGCTTGATTGGGATATAATATTGTTTTAAAGTTCATAGATGTCTTAGGATAAAATCCTATTAAGTTCCTTCAGGTTACTTGTGAAAGGAATAGGGTTAGGTCAAGTAAACTGGCTCTCACAGACATTTGGAAAGGTTATAGCATATACTATCTAGGGACTCATGCATGTCTAAACCCACTATCCATGGGTGAAAATGACTCTTATATTTTAATCCTATTGTGTTAGCTTAACCGATTGTTGTCAATGTTGCTTAGCATTTGGATAGTTTTATGACAAAAGGTGCCCAATTTGAATCCCTTGGGTGAGGCATACTTCCCTATGCTAATAGGCTTGCTAGGGATGTCATCCATGAATGTGAGGAAACATTCCTTGGGTTTTCCTGCAAGGTTTTCATTGGAAAAAAATACTACTAATTAACCATTAATTATCAATAATTTACCATAATTATTATGTTCCTTAATAGATATGAATATTATTCACAAACATACAACCAATAAATTATTGAAATTCCCTTTTACTTCATTAAATCATAAAGACCTTAAGGTAGGGAAATACCATACAATAATCCTTTTATGGAAGGATAAACTCGTGTTCACTTGCCTCCTTGAGGTGGAAACCTCTTAATAAGTAATTCTCCATTCAATAAAAATCTTTGATATTCTATGAGGACTCCATCCTTATTTATAGTTATCTAAAAAACCCTAACCCTAACCACTATTGGCCTCTACATTTATTTTTTGTCAGATAAAATTTTTATTACCTCCTTAACTGAATCATTACATCTACCAAGGCACCTGGTGACTGGCCTACCATTAACAGAAACCAGAGCTAGCACCAGGGTCCATTGAAATTTTCCAAAACTACTTTAAAAGCCATTAATAAAATGATAAAAAGTATGTAGAACTTAAAAAAGTTGTCTGAGTTTCTACGGAGGCTAAAGCCTATCAAAACTAAACTTCCACTATATAAAAAATCCATACATATAGAGTCAAGGGAATTTCCTAGAAAACTAAATAGCATCAGTACCAGAAGCAAGAGACCTCCACTCTAGAGCGAAGGCATAAGGTTGGCGGTAAAATGGACATATAGAACGCATAGGCTCACTTGAGAATGAGTCAAACAAAGAATCCATCGTGTGATTTATAATGTCTTGGAGAAATTGTTGATTTGAGACCGCCTAACACAATTCAAAGAGAAGTCAGAGCTATTCCTCTGTCAGAAGACGCGGTGAGATATCACCCATGCCAAAGGGAATTGAACTTGGAGAGGCATGAGAAATTGCTTGAACCAAAGATGGGTTTGTTGAAGGTATCTCCTCTATGACGGGGAACCCCTAATGCCCCTTAGGGGGATCCCATTCTGTTCTCTCCCTCGATGCTGGTGCCAGTGCGTGGTGTTGTTTTGGCTCTGGGCTGACCTAGAAATTCTCGTCTATCCACAGAGGGTCATAGAACTCCCCCTTGCTGCTACTGGTGCCCAAATTGAGCTCTATAGAGGGATGACATGAAGTAGAGGTTTGTAAGGAAGAATTGGAGAGACGTCCTTGATTGTCCAAGTAACTATAATAAGTGGGTCCGCGCTTGGGTCGACCTCTTTCTCTCAACATGGTGGTCAAAATGAAGTATATATTCGGGTGAAAAACACAATGGTTAATGGAGGGGAGGGCCAGGCTTGAATACACAGAGCAGGAGAAAAGAGGAAGGTTCCAAAAAATTGGAATGTCATTAGGAGGGGAAGGGGAAATTAACCTCTGTGCCACTGAATAAACCATTAAGGTGAAAATAATGATGAACACGGACCTGGTACTGTACTGACGTGATGATCGTACCCTCCAAATTAACTGAGATACATTTCCCATGGGTCGAGGGCTAGTGCAAAGTGTTCGAGTGTTAATGCCTTGCATTAGGAGGTGGTGGAAAGGAGAACCAATGTCCAGGGATGATAGGACTATCGACGCGTGAACAAATAGATGAAAACCTATCTGGGAGCTAGGAATCCAAATGGGATAAGTCAAGACACTGCTTTAGAATAAGGGGGGTAGGGATGAAGGTGGCCTCCATGCAGAAATCCTCTACTGTTAAGGAGACTCCCTCATTCGCCAGATGATCCATTACTTTATTTTCATCTCTTCAAATATGGGAGGTGATTAGGACTAGGTTAGGGAGAAGAGTGGATTTGTATATTTCCAGGGAGTTGAGAAGGCACCAAATTAGAGAGAATTTATCTCGATCAGTGCCATGAAATATTTTTGTGGCTAAGGAGTTGATGACTTGAGAATCCCCTTCAATTATTAGTTATGTTATACCTAGATGCAGAACTAGTTGGAGTCCTTTGAGTAGTCCCCATAGTTCAACATAATTGTTGGATTCAAAACCCAAGTATCCGACCATAATGTGGTTGATGCCACCTAAACTGTTTCGAAAGACTACTCCAAATACTACAGGCCCTAGATTACCTTTAGACGTGCCGTCAAAATTTATCTTATGAAAGCCTGGAGGAGGAATTTTCCAAACAACCTGAGAGGGATTGGGAATTGAGTGGAAGGGAGGGTTATAAAGAGCTTGGGTTTGATGCAGGTTAAGGTTCCAATTTGAGAGGATGATTCATTAATAAGGATTGCAAGTGAGATCCACAATTGACCAATTTTGAGCTTTAACCGTCTCTTGGATGTTGTCATAAAATTTTGACCAAACCCACTGTAGAGATGAGTGCTTGGACTAAAAAATCCTTTTATTCCTCTCTTTCCATATTTTCCATACCACATCCTATTGAGAAAAGGATTGGTGAAGGATGCTTGATGCCATTGCTCAATGGTGTTGGTTATACTGCCTCTTGCTCTGTCCATTTTTCGCATAATTTGAGTGATCTTGTACCAAATTTTTGTGCTAAAGTGACATTGATTACTAAATGCTCCATGGATTCCTCTTGCTGCATACAGAGAGGGTAGGATGAAGGTCCCATCAATATACTTTTGTGTAAATTGTCCCATGTCAAGATTCGATTTTGGATGAGTATCCAAAGGAACATGGATACCTTTGGCCACAGGTTGGATTTCCAATTTTTTTTTCCATATTTAATTTGCTGGTTGTAGATTCACCTTGGTTTTAAGAATGTAGGCCTATTTTATATTGAAAGTGTTTGTTGGGGAATGTCCCCAGCGAAGGATTTCTTCTCCTTAACCCTTTCTAATTTTCCTCTGGGATATCGCCTCTTGACGGGGGCGTAAGTTAGACTCCTACGACAACTCTAGGTCCCTGTGGGTGACTTTCCAGTCTCTCCAGTGAGAAGTTGTAGGATTTGATTTCCATAGATTCTTCACTTGTAGGTCTCCTTGACGTTGCATGAGTTCATATATGGGTTGTAGGATTTATAGAGATACCAAGGGGGATAGTTGCTTCCAGGAATTTGTCCAAAAGAGGGATGTCTGTCCATTTTTTATCTCCCAAAAATCATGTTCCTGAATGAGGGGCCTATTTCTCCTTGCTACATTCCAGATGTTGAAACCCTGTATCCGATCATTCAATCTAATCAGATTGACTTATGCATAGTTGGGAGTGTATTTTTGTTTCCAAAGGCGTGCCCATAATTATTTAGGATGTTTTAATCATCACCACCATATTCC
>ML788264.1:244675-270507 GCA_009831015.1 Picea engelmannii | reverse complement strand
AAACCCATCTTTGGTTCAAGCAATTTCTCATGCCTCTCCAAGTTCAATTCCCTTTGGCATGGGTGATATCTCACCGCGTCTTCTGACAGAGGAATAGCTCTGACTTCTCTTTGAATTGTGTTAGGCGGTCTCAAATCAACAATTTCTCCAAGACATTATAAATCACACGATGGATTCTTTGTTTGACTCATTCTCAAGTGAGCCTATGCGTTCTATATGTCCATTTTACCGCCAACCTTATGCCTTCGCTCTAGAGTGGAGGTCTCTTGCTTCTGGTACTGATGCTATTTAGTTTTCTAGGAAATTCCCTTGACTCTATATGTATGGATTTTTTATATAGTGGAAGTTTAGTTTTGATAGGCTTTAGCCTCCGTAGAAACTCAGACAACTTTTTTAAGTTCTACATACTTTTTATCATTTTATTAATGGCTTTTAAAGTAGTTTTGGAAAATTTCAATGGACCCTGGTGCTAGCTCTGGTTTCTGTTAATGGTAGGCCAGTCACCAGGTGCCTTGGTAGATGTAATGATTCAGTTAAGGAGGTAATAAAAATTTTATCTGACAAAAAATAAATGTAGAGGCCAATAGTGGTTAGGGTTAGGGTTTTTTAGATAACTATAAATAAGGATGGAGTCCTCATAGAATATCAAAGATTTTTATTGAATGGAGAATTACTTATTAAGAGGTTTCCACCTCAAGGAGGCAAGTGAACACGAGTTTATCCTTCCATAAAAGGATTATTGTATGGTATTTCCCTACCTTAAGGTCTTTATGATTTAATGAAGTAAAAGGGAATTTCAATAATTTATTGGTTGTATGTTTGTGAATAATATTCATATCTATTAAGGAACATAATAATTATGGTAAATTATTGATAATTAATGGTTAATTAGTAGTATTTTTTTCCAATGAAAACCTTGCAGGAAAACCCAAGGAATGTTTCCTCACATTCATGGATGACATCCCTAGCAAGCCTATTAGCATAGGGAAGTATGCCTCACCCAAGGGATTCAAATTGGGCACCTTTTGTCATAAAACTATCCAAATGCTAAGCAACATTGACAACAATCGGTTAAGCTAACACAATAGGATTAAAATATAAGAGTCATTTTCACCCATGGATAGTGGGTTTAGACATGCATGAGTCCCTAGATAGTATATGCTATAACCTTTCCAAATGTCTGTGAGAGCCAGTTTACTTGACCTAACCCTATTCCTTTCACAAGTAACCTGAAGGAACTTAATAGGATTTTATCCTAAGACATCTATGAACTTTAAAACAATATTATATCCCAATCAAGCTAACCCTTGGGTTAAATTAATGGTGATTAGTGTTATCTTTTGGTTTCTCCAAAAGTGTTTTCACCTAGCTAGGAGAGCGCTTCATGGGATGTGAAGGTTTTTTGGTCTCCTAGCCCCCTTTTTCTAATTTTTTACTTACATTTCGAGAACTTAGATTGTATGTATGTGTCCCTTGAGATTAGTGCAAGGGAGGCTCACTTTTTGATGTGGAATTTGGATCAAGTGGCATATATGACATCTTATACAAGGGAACACTTGTTGAGGAGGATGGGCATTTGGCACATGTGGAGTAACCACATTGGAGGACATTAGGAACTTGGAGGTTTGGTGTTTTTAGGATAAACTTGACTTAGTGAAAGAGTCAAAGTTGTTAGGTCAATAGTAGTGGTTTCAGGCACATGGTATTGGTGACCCGTGGTATTGAGTGCATGGATTACATGTAATGAAATCCTATAAAACACTGGTGATACTCCATTGAAATGTGTCAATAGTTGAGAGGTGAAGGCTCACTTGGACGGGGCCAGAAGGTTGGTTGGCTTGGTCAGGTTTGGCCAAGGGAAATAATAGATATATTCTTCGTTGGTTTTTCCTACAAGGGTTTTCTAGGATAAATATAGTGTGATTTATGTGTGCATGTTGATATGTTATTGTTAGTTTTATCTCTCTCACATTTTTATTTCCCGGCAATTGGTATCAGAGTGATGGTTGACAATGATGAAAAGAAAGACATGACTACTCAAGTACAGAGCTAGGGTTTAAATTCCTACGAGATATTGAAGGCCATGGTAGAATTAAAGAGTAGAGGATGAGATGTGTGTGAATGGTGAAGCCATGGGAGCTAGGTGCATGTGCATGCAGAGGACCTAAAGGTGAGCAGTGAAGGATCACTTGGTTAGTTTGGCTCCAAGTGTGAAAAGGATATATGGCTTGGATGCTTGGATATGATGGATGCATATGTCAAGTGTGGTTGGATTTGTTTTCTAGTTGCAGATATACCAAGAATCGACCATCAAGAGAAGGAGGAATGGCAAGGCAAGAGGATGGTGGCATAAGTGTCAGGATAACAACAATGAAAAAAATAAAATAAAATAAGTTGATGGGGTTGAATGTAAATGGGCATACAACTATAAGACCTGGTTAGGCACACGTACCTTGGGTTTGAAATTTCACCGATAAATTCTAGACGTAATCCTAGGTGTATGGGGGAGGATTAGGGATTCCCAAGTACCCTGACTTTGAGGGAGGTTTGGCCAAATTTGGTCATGGGAAACCCCAAGTCAAGTTTAAAAGGGGGAATGTTAGGATACAATTGACTTAGTGAAAGAGTCAAATTTGTTAGGTCAACAGTGGTGGTTTCGGGCACATGGTATTAGTGACCTGTGGTATTGAGCCTATGGATTACATGTAATGAAAGACTATAAAAGGTTGGTGATACTCCATTGTAATGTGTCAATATTTGAGCAGTGAAGGCTCACTTGGTTGGGGCTAGGAGGTTGTCTAGCTTGGTCAATTTTGGCCAAGGGAAATAATAGATCTATTGTTGGTTGGTTTTTCCAGCAAGGATTTTCCACGATAAATCTCGTGTAATTTACAGTAGTTATAGTGTGTTCATAGTGATTTACGTGCATAATAATGTTTGGGTGCACAACATGCTAGTGTGCGCAGTTTTATTGTGTTACTTCCGCTATTATAGGTTGTATTAGAAGAGGAAATTATGTGTGGTGTGACCCAACTTGGGGTTGTACATGTTACTTTAAGCATTACTATGCAGACCCATGTTATAGAGTAGAATCTGTGCACTTTATATTGGAATAGTGTGGCTCAACAGTAAGCTGGGGACGTTACAAAATGGTATCAGAGTAGTAATTGTTGAGATTGATTGGCATGGTCCAGCCTCGGTGGTTGGGGACGTTACATTTTTCTATCAAAGTGATTGGTTCAACACTGGACTTGTATGGGACCAGAGAAATCAACATGAAATTGTCGTGCGAGAAAAGTATTGGTGTCGCACAGTACATAGTTTATTGTACATAGAAAAATACTAGTGCACAACACAGAGATGTGATGCACGCAGGATAATGATGCATAGTTTTGCGCACTCGAATTTATGATGTTAAAATCATCCAAGGAATCCAAAGAAAGGATTCTGACAAAATGGTGCAAATTTTTCATGTAGTTGACGCATGAAATCATCTAATAAATTTTATTGCTTGCACATTTTGTAGAATTGTCAGCGATTATAGTAGGAATGAATCATCGCAGAAAGTCAAAAAGAATGGATGATTCTCAAAGAACTCACATCCATGATGATGAATTTGGGGATTTGTATGTCGGTTTGGGTAATGATGATACAGAATCCAAGGAGGAGAACATTGTTTAAATTTTAAAAGTTATAGTTATCTTCTTTTAACATTCATTAACAATTGCATGTAATAGGATCAATGAAAGACAAATAATCACAGAACACAAGATATATCCTGGGAAACCCTCATGGGGGAGAAAACCCAGCAACCAATTCTTCAGTATAGATTTCTTCAACCAGTATAATGTCACGTTATAGCTCTCCACAAATAGACCAATACCAAGAAACCAAGACCTCTTGCGCTAGACCTTCCTTGTTATTCTCCAAATACATAATAGAAGGCAAGTTTGGTGTGTGTACAAATGAGAGGAAGACAACCTCTATTTATACACATAATTGACTCTCGAAAAGATGCAACCCTAAGAGGGGTTATTTGGAATTTTACAATAAGGATAACAATAAAAGAATAATTTCTTTTGAGTCGATTTATACAATAATATTACAATAACCTTCTCGAGGTTTGACCAATACAAATACAAAAGAATATATTTCGTAGTTACATCAAAATATCAACACTCCCTCTTAACTAGGAAGGTATTTTTTATTGCCACACGAGCTCATGGTCATTGACTATTGAACATATGAATCTATACATCATCAGATATCCATAATACAACATGACTTCACATCCAATGCATCCAAGGTCTGTGGGTAGCTCTCAAATAGTTTCAATATGTCACCATGACATCCACTACCCCGTAATGCATATGTACCTCATCATGTGCACCCCTGTGACTTCACAGCCAATGCATCCAAGGCCTCTGGGTAGCTCTCAAATAGCTACAATATGTCCCCAGTACATCCACTACCCCACAATGCATATGTACCTCGTCACTCCCTCTGAATAGGGACCATGCCAAGCTTGTCCCTAAAGTGCTCAAACTTCGTCCCCAAGAATGGCTTGGTCAACACATATGCAACCTCCTCGGTAGTCACGTATTGGAGCCTCATTGTTTCCCTCCACACCATATCTCTGATATAGTGATATTTGATCTCCATATGCTTTGACCTGTCATGGAACATCGGATTCTATGACAACTTCATGCAACTCTAGTAGTCACAAGAAATGCAGGTCGCCTCCAGTTTGAGACCAAATAACCCAGACAACAGCTTCTGAATCCACGGTGCTTCTTTAATGATGCCACACATTCAGCCTCAGTCGTACTGAGTGCTACACATGATTGCTTCCTGTTGCTCCAAAAAACCATATTGGAGCCTAGACTGAAGCAATATGTTGAAGTAATATTCCGATCAGGAATACTGCCGACCCAATCTGAATTTGAATATCCATATAACCTAAACTCATGGTTTGTCACATACTTGAGACCATAATCCAATGTGCCCTTGAGGTACTTCATCACATGTTTTTTTATGACCAAATGAACCTGCTTGGGCTGCTCCATATATTGACTCAGGGTGTTCATAGCAAAACATATATCCGGTCTCATGTTCATCAAGTACATCAAAAAACTCACCATCTTCCTATATAAAGTAACATCCATAGTCTTTAAAGTCGTATCATGCAGCAACTTCATATTTGATACCATAGGTGTAGCCATTGCCTTGCAATCCAACATCCCAAACCTCTTCAATATTTCCACTACATACTTACCTTGATTCAGAAAGATCTCATCATGTCTCTACCATACCTCGAGACCCAAAAATTAATGCATCATCCCAAGATATTTCATCTCAAACTCAACAGCCATTTTTCTCTTACACTCTAAGATGATATTTTCCACACATGTTAGAAACAGGTCATCCACATACAGCAGTAGTATTACCGAACCATCATCTACAACCTTAAAGTAAAGGTTAGGATCTACATTGCTCTTTGTAAATCCTAAGCTCGTCAGAAAATTGTTGATACTTCCATACCATGCTCTGGGTGCCTTCTTTAATCCATATAAATCCTTCTTCAATATGCACACATGTGTCTCCCTGTCATGTACCTCGAACCCTTGTGGTTGCTCCACATATACTTCCTCTTTTATTTCACCATTCGATAAGGTTGTCTTCACATCCATCTGATGTGCCTTCTATTTCATTATTGTGGCCAATGAAATTATAGTCCTCGTCAAGGTATATATCACCATGGGAAAAAATGTCTCCTCGTAGTCAATGCCCTCCTTATGAGAGAATCCTCGAGCCACAAATATATCCTTATACTTTTCAACACCACCATCATCTGCATGTTTTATCTTGTAGATCCATTTTGAACTTACTATTGATTTCTCCTTCGGTCTGGGGACCACATTCCAGACATCATTCTTTATTGTGGACTGATATTCCTCCCCCATCCTTCCATACCCTATTTTATGCAACCTCTTCATAACTGGACGGTTCTGCATCCAGGATATCACACAAACATGCCACATAGTTGGAATACAGTTTCGGCTTCTTACTTTCCATGAGATATTTTTCTAGGGCACCATAGCTTTCTTCATCTCTGATGAGATCCTCTACCCAAGCTGGTATTCTCTTGCGAGAAGGCATCTCTGCTAGCCTCTGAGGTTATGCCATGTCATTATCCTCATGAATGACTTCCTCTAGTTCAACGGTTGTTGCCTCTAGAACTCTAGTAACTTCAGTCTCCTCCTCACGAACCTCTTTTTCACAGTCATGTTTTGATTTGTTGAAAGTTTCACTCTCATCGAAGGTGAAATCTCGGCTAATATCAACTTTTTGGTGACTGGGAATATATATCATGTATGCCTTCAATCTGTCACTATAACCAAAAAATATGTCATTCTTTCTGGATGGATCCAATTTTGTCCTCTTTTCCTTGGGGACATGCACAAATACGGGGCAGCCAAATATCCTTATATGGATGAATTTTGGCTTCTCTCTTGAAAACATCTCCTCTGGTGTCTTGTTTTCAAGTACTTTGTGGGACTTTTGTTCTGCACGTACACTGCAATATTTGTTCCTTCTTCCCACATATGCATAGGTAGATCTTGATCATGGATCATAGCCTTCACTACTTCCATGATCATCTTATTCTTCCTTTCTGCTACTCCATTCTGTTGAGGATTGTAGGGATTATAAATCTCCCTCTTAATCCTAGCTTCCTTGCAATATTCTTTGAATTCCTCTGAAGTAAATTCTCCTCCATTATTTAATCGCAAGGTCTTTATCTTCCACTTCGATTAGTGAAGTTTCTGACATCATTCCACACACATCCAAGTTCACAGTGTCCAATACTCTTTTGGCTCTGCTATCATTGTTGGGAAAGGAGTGTTTCACATTCTTTCCTTGTGCGCAACCTTTTCACATGCCATATGGTTTTTCCTGGATCTCTAGTAGTCATGTCACCATCTTTCTCACACTCGATAGGGCCTTGGAATGTAGGTGAGAAAATATCCTATGCCATAGTTCATTGGCATTCACAGTTTCTTGAATTAATGTTGAATCTGATCACCCTTTCAATTTGTAGAGTCCTCCCTCTTGAACTCCAATCACCACAACATCATCAAAATTATTCCCTCTAGGCCACATAAGAAATTGTCCATCAACAAATGAAACTTTGTAACCCTTCTCATCCAATGTTGAAATCGAGAGAAGGTTCTTATTCAATCCAGGAACATAGAGAACTTCCTTCATCTTCATTGGCTTTCCCTCGTCTAACTGGTAGGAGGCTTCTCCTACTCCTTTGATCAGATACTGATAGTCATATCCCAATTTCACCTTATGCGGTGAATCCTTATGAGTAAGGTTAGACAAGGAGTCTTTATAACCTGTCATGTGCTTGGAAGCACCACTATCCACCAGCCAAATATCACTTCCATGAGTGACAGTTCCTGTAAGGGATGAGATAAGAACATACTCCTCATCACTTGATTCATCTTCCTTTGAAACCTTCTTGGGTGGCTCATCATCTTCATCTATATGAACATGATGCCTTTTACCTCCTTTCTTTTCCCTTGGTCTCTGAATGAGGGAACAATTCTTATCAATGTGTCCCATTTTCTGACAACAAAAACATCTAATATTTGGGTTTTTCTTCATCCCTTATAAAAATTCTTGTGTGAGGAGGGTTATTTCTTGCTCTTTCCTTTCCTGGTGTGGGGGGCTAGGGTTTGATCATCATTTGTCATCTTCTCTTCTCTTGTTGTTGTCCTTGCTTCTTCTTGGTTTAAATCTTCACATATCCTACTGAACTTGGGTAGCTTCCTTCTTGAGCATATCCCTTGAATAAATGCATCCCATGACCTTGGAAGGCCTTTCGAGGTGGTCATCACCATTTCTTCTCCATTCACTGTATCACCAATTGCTTCTATCTTCTCCTTGATTTGGTTCACTCTTGAGAAGTAAGAGTGGATGGATTTTAAATTATGCATCCTCGTGTTCTTTAAATGAGTTTTCAAGGTCATTATTCGGTTGATGTTGTTTCCTTCAAACAATCAGGTTAAGCCATCCATCATTTCTTTTGGAGTGGATAATGAATATATGTGATTAATAAGATGGTCCTTAATGGAGTCTGCAATAATCCTCTTTTCTTTGACCATATCCTTCTTGTGCTTTTCTTTAGCCTCATCTCCCTCTAGTTCTGAAACCTCTTCTTTAGTGAACTTCTCTAGATCATGTTCTTCTAGGAGGAGGGATACTCTATACCTCCAGGCTCTAAATTTGTCATCTCCCTCCAACTTCTCATCAATCTTGGTTTAGGTAGTCATCCTGCCTGTAAATCACAAATTATGGATTTTGAAGATCTGATCCAGGGAAAAGATGTGATCCACTAGGGCACACTTGTTGATGGTCTTGTCTTGTCCGGAAACCACTCCTATCAATAAAAACTGCTTCTTTTGTCTTCTAGATCTGTGAATTGTCTTATATTCAAGCCCGCTCTGATACCATGTTAAAATTTTAAAAGTTGCAGTTATCTTATTTTAACATTCATTAACAATTGCATGTAATAGGATCACTGAAAGATAAACAATCATTGAACACAAGATATATCCTGGGAAACCCTCGTGGGGGAGAAAACCCAACAACCAATTATTCAGTATATATTCCTTCAACTAGTAAAATGTCACGTTATAGCTCTCCACAAATAGACCAATACCAATATACCAAAGACCAAGAAACCAAGACCTCCTGCGCTAGACCTTCCTTGCTATGCTCCAAATACACAATAGAAGGCAATTTTTTTGTGTGTACAAATGAGAGGAACTCGGCCTATATTTATACACATAATTGACTCCCGAAAAGACACAACCCTAAGAGGGGATGTTTTGAATTTTACAATAAGGATAACAATAAAATAATAATGTATTTTGAGTCGATTTATACAATAAGATTACAATAACCTTCTCGAGGATTGACCAATACAAATACAAAAGAATATCTTCCGTAGTTACATCAAAATATCAACACACATAAACTTGGTAGAAACCATAAAAGGACTGAAAAAATATGTCCAAAGTTGTAAGGTTGATAATTGAAGGCTTATAAAAGCTAAGGAGCAACAAGATGGCTTCAATATCAAGCTGATGCAAATCTTGGACAGAATAGAAAAGAAAATGGATAAGAATATTGAGTCAAGCAAGTCAAGGAGTTACAGGTCACGTGATGAAAGAAGAGAAGAAAGAATTATTTATAGGAAATATCACCACTTAACAAAGCATTCATGCACGAAAGCATTCATCAGCTAAAGTTCATCTCCTAACAGAAAGCATAAGAGAAGGACTGGAGTGGACAAGATACAAGGAGAAATGAATAAGACCAAGCCTCCTACCTTTGATAGTGAGCACAAGAAGGATGAAGATCCAGAGACTTGGTTTTGGGGTATGAGGAAGTACTTCCAGCTACATAATTACTATGCGCAGGCAGAAGGGAGAATTGTCATCTATCAACTAAAAGGAAAGGCATCAATGTGGTGGGATCAGTTCATACAAGTGAAACACATTGATGAAAACAAAGTTACTTGGAGGGAGTTTCAGAGATATTTTGAAAGGAAGTACTTAACCAAGCGATACTATGAAAAGAAAATGAAGGATTTATTTGAACTCAAGCTTGGGAATATGACAATAGACGAGTATGAAAGAAGATTCTTAGAATTTCTTAAATATGTCGCATTCATCAAGGCTGAGAAAGTTAAAATTCAAAGGTACCTGAGTGGGTTTCCCTCATTTATCATTGAAAATATACAATATGATGATCCCAAGAAATTGGAGGAAACCATAAGGCATGCTAAATGCCTTTATGATCAACAAAGGGGAAGACCAATTTTCCAAAAGGCTTGGGAAGAAAAGATGAAAATCAAGATGGATCAGAGGAAGAAGGGGACTAAGCTACCATTTTTTAGGAATACTACGCAAGGACAGCCAACTTCCAAGGAGCCTAGAATGACTGAGGTTGTAACATCCCTAACATCCAACTGGGCTATGCCACGTAAAAAATTTCGAACTATATACAAATTAAAACATATACACAGAGAAAATCTTGTGGAAATTTATATATATAACTTAAAACAGACAAATGCATTCTGCAAATGCACAGATTCATACAGAACAATAATAAAAATACACATGTAGCACACACAGGAAAAACCCATAAAAATAAACACATAAATAATAATTGAGCATGTAATTTAACACACAATTAAAACTTATATTGGTAATAATATCACCAACTATGTGCAGACCTTTCATGAACCTCCCAGTTTTATACCACACTTCTCATCACTCTCAACAGTGGGTCACCCCTAAGCTGGGACTAAACTCCACCCGGGTAAAGGGATTCCTAACCAAGTTGATGTATCTCAGACAACAGGAAAGACTCCATCACAGGTGCCAACTCAAACTAACAGCCTACAGTCCCTCATTCCCCACATGCATGTCCCACCCCATGAAGTGTGCCCCTTCTATGCTCAACAGTCCTTCGGCTGCCCCACTTCCTTTCCGGGCTTCACAACAGGTCGGACAGGAAGTCTCAGAGCCCTGTAGTTGTAGTTTGGCATCTTCAGGAATTCAATTCCCAACAATTCTCTCACCTCGAGAGAATTTCTCACGGTCCTGACAACCCGCCTCTTCAGTTCATCTCCTAAGCTAACCATGTACGATACATATATGGGTATGGATACAGGTACAAGAAGGTATGGATTACAATTGAATGAGTGGGTGAATGATGATGGAATGAATGAGAAAATGAACTAAGTCCAAACTATATGTATGCATGTTCCCAACTTGACACTTGTCATGTTGAGAACCACTTTGGCCCACTTGTCCCCATCCTTAGAACTTAGGATAAAATAATTATCCATACTTTATATTTTAATGAATATTAATATAATATTCCTTTTTGGCTTAAGCTCCCTAACTTATCCCCTTATCCTTAACTTTTAGACCCATTTCCCTAACTAGTGGAGTTTAATCGCCCATACTCTTTTATCGTGGTCGGTCTACACGCAACGATGTATTATATTAATGATAAGACATATACAAAAATAGGCTCACTGGCCTTTAGCATCTATTGGCCTAATTCAACACATAATCCTCCTAGCTTAAAATAATTGACTCACCATCCTATAAAACACAACACATACACAAAGGCTCCCTGGCCTCAAAATCATGCGCACTTAAGTTTTATGCGCGCGGTATCCTGGAATGTGCACACTTCATCATTTTAATGCACAGTACATGTGCACACTATACCATGAAAGGTGCATGCAAAATGATATCAAACAGCTCACCAGCTTAAGTACATTTTCATTTACATGTACAATTGGGGTTCGGCCTAGGGGTATTACAGAGGCAATTAAAACCAGGCCAAGGCAGTAACCAATGAAGTGTTGGGTTTGCAATGGAAACCATATGTTTAGATATTTCCCTCAAAGAGGTTAAAAAGAGAGGACCATGCACAGTGTACAACAAGATGCGACAATTGAAGACGTGGGTAGAAATGTACCCAGGATTTACACAGCCCTGGATAACAAGCAAGTTGAGTTTCAGTTGCACATGATTGAAGTGGAAGGTAAGATCAATGACCAACCCATTGTTATTTTAATTGATTCGGGAGCTAGTCATATTTATCTAGATCCTAAGATGGTAGAAAGATTCCAATTTCCAAGAAGCAAGCTTGGAAAACCTTGGTTGGTGCAGTTAGCTACAGGGGAAAAAAGGAAAATTAATGAGATGGTTAAGGCATGTCCAATGGATATGAATGGACTACGCACAAAAGTTGATTTGAATATCATACCTTTCGGCTCGTATGATTTCCTCGTTGGTATGTATTAGTTGGACCAACATCATATTGTTCTAGATTGTTATAATAAGGCATTTACTTGCTTGGATGAGGAAGGAAACTTAAGAACAGTTCAAGGAATTCCAAGAGTTGTAATTATCATAGAAGTTTCAACCTTGCAATTGAAGAAAAGATACATGAAAGGATGTCAAGTATTTACAGTGCACATGGAGAAGGACCCTAAGGATAAAGTGTCAAGTGTTGAAGACTGTCCAGTACTGAAAGAATTTGAAGATGTATTTAAATAGATATCAGGGTTGCGACTGAAAAGAGATATTGATTTCTCTATAAATCGGATGCCAAGAACAACTCCTATATCCAAGACTCCTTATAGGATGAGTACGCCAGCGTTGAAGGAATTGCATATGCAACTTGAAGAGCTTCTGAAGAAGGGGTATATAATACCAAGTGTGTCACCTTAGGGTGCCCCAATATTGTTAGTGAAAAATAAGGATGGTACGTTTAGTCTTTGTATCGACTTCAGGTAGTTGAACAAAGTAACAGTAAAGAAAACATATAATTTTCCAAGGATAGATGACCTGTTTGATTAGATGAGGGGCATTAGGATATTTTCAAAGATTGATTTCAAATATGGATATCACCAAGTGAGAATTAAAGATGAGGTATGGACATTACAGGTTCATTGTGGTGCCTTTCAGATTGTCAAATGCACCAGCTACCTTCATGTGTTTGATGAATGGAATTTTCAGAAATTACTTAGATAATTTTTTCATTGTTTTTTTGGATGACATACTTATTTACTCTAAGTCTGAAGAAGAGCACAAACAACACTTGAGAATGGTGCTACAAGCATTAAGGGAGCATCAACTGTATGCAAAATTGAGCAAGTGATCATTTTACTAACGATAGATTCAGTATTTGGGTCAATCATTTCCAATGAAGTAATAGTTATGGATCCAAAAAAGATAAAGGTCATTGAAATGGCCAACACCAAGAAATGTTGCAGATGCGGGGTCCTTCATGGGACTTGCAGGTTATTACAGAAAGTTTATTGAAGGATTCTCAAAAATTGTGCACCCAATTACATCCTTGCAAAAGAAAGGTGTGCAATTTGAGTGGACTTCCTATTGTGTAAGAATTTTTCATCACTTGAAGAGTTTATTGACAAGTTCACCAATACTAAGGATTGTTGATCTAGATGAAGACTTCATTGTATGCACGAATGCCTACAAGGAAGGGCTTGGTGGAGTTCTTATTCAGAATGGACATGTGATATGTTATGAATCGAGAAAGCTAAAAGAACATGAAAGGATTTATGCTACTCATGACCTTGAATTGGAAGCTATAGTACATGCCTTGAAGATGTGGTGGCATTATCTCATGGGTAAAATATTTGAGCTGAGAATAGAGCATAGTGGTCTGAAATATTTTTTTGGACAACCAAGTTTAAATGCCAGACAAAGCAGGTGGTCAGAATTCATCAGTGAGTATGAATTTGGCATAAAGCATATCAAAGGAAAAGAGAATAAAGTGGTCGATGCACTCAGTGGGAGGATGCACGAAATGCATGCTACAACCATTAGCATGTACAAATCAGATTTGAGTGACAAAATTTTAGAATTTTCCAACTCAAATCAATGTTATGTGTACATAAAGACGAATTTACAGCAAGGTATGTCGCAACAGAAACTGGAAGTTTATGAGTTAAAAGAGGATGGAATCCTCATGTATAGGCGTAGAGTTTGTGTCACATGTTCAAGAGTTGAAAAATATTTTGTTGTCAAAGATGCATAAGGTTCCTTATGTTCGACATCCGAACTACCAGAAGACAACAAAAACGGTCAAAAAGCATTATTAATGGCTAGGCATGAAAAAGAAGGTTGTTGATTTTATTGTTATATGCCTTGAATGTCAAAAGGTCAAGGTTGAGCACAGGCATCCAACAAGTTTGCTACAACCTTTGCCCATCCCTGAGTGGAAATGGGAAGTTGTAACCAGGATTTCATTACCAAGTTGCCTAGGACTGCTAAGCAACATGATTATATAACAGTAGTGGTGGACAAGCTTACTAAAGTTGCCCATTTTATTCTAGTGAATTTGACGCACAAGGAAACCAACATTGCTAAAATATACATGCGAGAAATTGCTAAGTTGCATGGTGTACCCAAGACAATTGTGTCTGACAGAGATTCTAAGTTCATGTCGAACTTTTGGAAAGGGCTATTCAAAGGATTTGAGACAAATATGAACTTTAGCACAACATATTACCCTAAGTTAGATGGATAGACACAGAGGGTAAATCAAGTGATTGAAGATATGCTCAAGATGTATGTGATGGATAAATCATCAAAATTGGAAGACTATCTTCATTTGGTAGAATTTTCTTACAACAACAGGTATTAAGCATCTTTAAAGATCATCCCATTTGAGGCACTTTATGGCAGAAAGTGAAACACGACAGTGAGTTGGGATAACCTAGTAGACCACACAATGGTTGGGCCAGATCTCCTCCAGGAAATGCAAGAGCAGGTGGTGAAGATGAGGAAGAATTTAAAGGTTTCCCAAGACAATCAGAAAAGTTGTTCAAATAAAGGAAGAACCCACAGGGAGTTTAAAGTGGGTGACCACATGTTTTTGAAAGTAAAATCAAGGCACAGTTCCCTGAAGTTGAGAAATTGTTCCAAGTTGGTAGCACGCTATTGTGGACCATTTGAAATCCTGGAGAGGATTTTTCATGTTGCATATATGCTTACATTGCTTGCATCCTTGTGTATTCATAATGTTTTCCATGTATCATTTCTTAAGAAGTATGTACTTGGTGCTAATCATATTATTGATTGGAATGTGATTCAGGTGGATCCAAAAGGTGATTTCCGAGTGTGATCGATTTGCATATTGGATCGGAAAATCAAATAGCTCTGGAATCAAGTCATGGAGTTGGTAAACGTACAATGGACCTAGTACAGTTGTGAGGATGCAACTTGGGAATGTGAGGATGCTATGTGGGCAAATTAACCTCATCTTTTTGAAAATCAAATTGAAGTTTTGTATGTACAGGTGTATGTAATGCACTAAGGACAGTGCATAAATAAGGGGGAAGGGAATGTAATGTCCCTGATCTGAACCCCAATTGTAATTTTACATATAGGTTGGTGAGTTGGTGTGCACCAAGTATAAATGTAAATGCACATATAGGTTGGTGAGTCGTTGGCACCAAATTGTGGTTTTTCATGCACCTGAGTAGTGTGTGAGGTTTGTTGTCAAAGAAAAGAGTGTGCACATTCCATAGTGTTGCATGCACTTGAGTAAGTGCGTATGGATTGTGCACCAAGAAAGGAGTGTGCACATTCCATAGTGTTGTGTGCACATGAGCAAGTACGTGGGGATGATATATATATATATATATATATATATATATATATATATATATATATAATTGAGGTCGGAGAGCCTGTGTAGTTATGAGGTTGGTGAGTCGGGAAGTAAATAGGCCAGTGTGTCTTTTCTTGTAAATGTAATCACACTCAAGTTATTAATTATTATTATTATTATTAATTAAGTTTTCTTGTCCCTTGTCCCACAAACAAGGGGGTCTCATACACCAATTTGGTGTGGCTTGGCCGTGACCTTAAAAATATATTATTATTATTATTAATAATAAAATAACATCGTTGTGTGCAAACGGATTCAAAGGAAAAAGAGATGGGGGGACTAAACTCCACTGAAAAAGGGAAAAGTAGGGGTTAAGCCAAGGGGGCCTAAGCCCAATGGAATATTTTATTAATATTTATGAAAAGTGTAATGTTTGGATAATTATTTATCCTAAGTTCCCAAGGGATGGGACCAGGTCATCAAGTGGCTAAAGCTAATTCTAAAGGTGACAAGTGTCTAGTTTAATGCATGAAATATATATTTTTGGCCTTAGTATATTTGGGGGAGGCACTCATTCCATCATCTAGAAACCAACTTTCCTATGTGAAGGAATTGAGTCTTGTTGTAATTGACTGTCATTGTTTAACCCTGTGCTTGGGAAAAATTGATTGTGGTTGAAGAGGTGGGTTGTCAGGCTCGTGAGCATTCTCTGTAGGTGATAAAAAAATTTGAAGAGGCAGGTTGCCAAGCCTATGAGCATTCTCTCCAGGTGAGAGATTTGTTGTTGAAGAGGTGGGTTGTCAGTCCTGTGGAGCATTCTCTCCAGGTGAGAGTTTTGCTGGGAATTGTTCCTTGGTGCGTTGGGAATTAGTCGCAGTTCTCTGAGACTTATTGTATGGCTTGTTGTTGAAGCCTTGGAAGGGAAGTGGGGAAGTCAAAGGACTGTTGAGCAGAGAAGGGGAACACTTCTTGGGGTTGGACAAGCATGTAAGGAATGAGGGGTTGTAGACTAGTTGTAGTAGTGGGTACCTTGGACTGAGCAATTCTGATGTTATCATACCTTAGCCTGGCATTAGGAATCATGTTGCCCTAGTGGAGTTTACGCCCTAGCTCAAGGGTGACTTCTTGCTGAAATCTTATCAGCAATAGAGTCTATGGCTGGGAGAAACGTCTGAGTTCTGCACAGGGTTGGTTATGTCTAAATTATGTGCTTGTCTAAACACTTTTCATAAAAGATAAGTGTTCTTTATGTGCTTGTCTAAATTATTGTGTGCTATTTACTTATTTTTGCTATGGTTATTTCTTTTATGATGTTGCATATAAGTAGTTTCTGTCATTTTGTTTAGAAGTTCTTGCACACGTAAGTGTGGTGTTGATATTTAGTATTGTAGACGTACATGTTATGTGTGATTGTTACTATTTATTTTTCTTGTTAAGTTAACATATATTAATAGTCATGGGACTTTAAGGGAGGATAGAATGGTCGTGGGCACAGGGAATACCCCATGCACACAAGAGGTTGGATTTCTGGTGCGCATGAGGCAGTATGTACACAAAAGGAGAACAGAATTTGTGTGTGACGCTAGAATGGTTGTACGCGCAGTAGTGATCGTGTGTTCATAGTGATTTACGGGCACAATAATGTTTGGGTGCACAACATGCTAGTGAAAGCATTTGTATCATGTTACTTCTGTTGTTATAGGTTGTGTCATAAGAGGAAATTATGTGTGGTGTGAACCAACTTGGCGTCGTGCGCATTACTTTAAGCATTACTACACAAACCCATGTTATAGAGTAGAATCTGTGCACTTGATATTGGAATAGTGTGGCTCAGTAGTAAGTTGGGGATGTTACATAATGGTATCAGAGTAGTAATTGTTGAGATTGAGTGGTGTGGTCTAGCCTGGGTGGCTAGGGACGTTACTATTAGAAAGTAATGGATGTGCATGTTTAACCATAGACAATATAACAATATTGTCACCCAACCATAGGCCGAAGCCACCCCCGAGCACCTTAACCTTGACAGAGAATGATTCTGGAAGCAAACCAATAGCCAACCACAACTAATGCATAAAGATAACCAAGACTGCTCAGAAAGTCCAACCATAACCAATAGAAAGTCTGAGCCTAAACCAGGAATACAGATTGCAACAGTTGTCGGTTGCAGCTGCTCCCCAGACTTGCGCACTTGCCTAGTTTCTGCAGTGCACACCTCTTCCCAGATGAAATTTCGAGTTTTCTAGTACAAAATGAGGTCTGGCTACTTGTCATTGTATTGTTTTCCTGAGTTGTCTGGGCCAACTTCTCATTCTAGATCCTAAATACTTAATATTAATCATTTCCTTGAGCCAACTTGTCTTCTAGGGTTAGGTTTAATGCTTTAGAGTTTCTTCTTGCTTCTCAGAATATTCTATTCTCGTTAGGGTTACACATGGAGGTAAATACCTCCTGCAACTACCATAATATCAACACTCCCTCCTAGCTAGGGAGGTATTGAAGGCAATGGTCTTGAGAAAAAACATACCATTCAACCGGTAGCATCATCATAGTCGTATAGACTATCTCATGATTATATCACGAGCACCATCATCACTATCATCTGATAGCATCAACTGCATCATCTCTTGAATCCATACTCTATCTGAGTAGTCAGGCATGATCTTGGATAAGTCACTCACTCCACAGAGTGATACAAGGATCATTCTTCTAATCTGGACATACGTCCTAGAAGAATGACTATCCCAACAGATGTTAAAAGATACGCCATGGACTACAGAGACCATTCCTATAGGAATGTCAATCTAGGACTATTTTCTAATATAGTTATAGAGATCTGTCTCAACCTGTATGCCTTAGAAAATATTGGTCTTGAACCATTGTTCTAATCGGGCCACAATCTGTGCCTTAGGAAAATACTAGTCCATGACATGTCAACAAACTTTCAACCTGGACCATTCTCCACAGAGAGAATACCTATCCACCAGTAATCTATTCTATCTGGACCATTTTCTTCCTGGAGAATGTCTGTCCACAAGCACATTGACTATCCATCTAGCTGATAATCATTTTCAACACTACTGATAGTCTACATGGAAATCAGAACAATGTCATTCAATAGAACACAATTGTGTCTATAGTAGTACATAACTACAATCCAGTGGTACACTACCACACCAAGTAGCACACAGCTACTTAATCAGTGACACATAGTCACAACCAGTGGAACACATCCACCACAATACCATACATCTACTATTCAGAGACATATAGTCTCCATAGAAATCATATCATCTGATATCAACCTGCACAGAAAAACAATATCATGATATAAACTGAGTCATCTGGGCCATTCTTCCACTCACATCTGTGATATCTGGAGGAGCATCTACCCTCAGAAAGTAAAACATCAGCCATGAGCTATCTGGACTATTCTTCTCAACCATAGAAGAATAACTATCTTGATTTTTGAGCCTGGACAATTCACCTATCTGGGCCATTCCTCCGGCACTAAACAAAGTGCAACCTGGAGAGAATGAGTCTGCCCTAAGGAATGCATGTCCCTGATTGTTGAACCTGGACCATTCACCTAACTGGGTCATTCCTCTGGCACTAAACAAAGTGCAACCTGGAGAGAATGAGTATGCCCTAGGGAATGACTTTCTAGACCACTTCCGAAGGAAATGGTTGTCCTGCACCAACCTCCAAAACAAACCATTCTTCGAAACTACTCACAACTGTGAACTTCAAAAGAATGACTGCCCGACGAGGCTGACCATTCTACTTGACCACTACTAAGAGTGATTGTCAATAAGAAAGACTGTCCTAGACCATTCCCCCACACTGGCCACAAGGGGAATCGATGTCTATGGTACATCAGCAATCTATCGAACCATTTTCATTACGAAAATGACCGTCCAATCTGGACCATTTTCCGAACTGGAAAATGTTTGTTCGTCAGAAATCTCAAACCGCTTTCCGAACTGGAAAGGAACTTCTCATCCTGGACCATTTTTCAAACTAAAAAATGGTTGTCCATAAATCATTAGCACATCAGTGCTCCTTCCAACCTGGGAGTCATCTCTTCCCTTTTCAATAAGGAAGTTGTCTCCACTAGCTCCAACTTGTTTCTTGAATACGCAAACTTTTTCATCTTGGACAGAGGCTTTACCAAAATATTTGTTATCTGCTCATCTGTGGATATATATATTGGAGAACCAATTCTCTTTTTTGGACTTCATCACGGAGAATGTAATGCTAATGTACATTAATCTGTCTAGAACACTGGTTTTCAATAAAGGCTTCATATAGTTATGATCATTACAGTATATCATGGTTGGATTCAACACTTTTGTTTCTTGCTAGCTCATGACATCATGGAAAGGATCAAACTGAAACATATCCAAGTGGTACTTCTTTTTTTATTATGAGAGTGTGTCATGGATGAGCAATCTATCATCCTGAACTTCTGAGTAACCAGTCTAATATTTGTCATAGAAAGTTTTCACCACACTTCTGTTGTGCATGAGAGGCTTTGCACCAAGTTGTTTGAATCCATACAAGATCTTCTTCCACCTGCATACAAGGGTCTCTTTATGGTATACCTCAAAATCTTGAGGTTGCTCTACATATGCTTCTTTGTTCAATTACTTTGTTGAGGAGAACAGTCCTTACATTCATCTGATGTAAACTCCAACTCATGGATAATGCAGGAGATATAATGGCTCGGGTAGAGGTATGTCTGGTTACTGGAACCATTCATAAGTCTTGCATACATTGTTCTTCATCACAACTTCCATTTCTTCTGCTTGATTGTTTCTAGTGGGTTCAGACCAAGCTGGTAGTCTTGTGATTCTTGATATAATGACTGGTTGTTCTGGATTTTTCTTTATCACTTGGAATCTTCATGTTTCTCTTTAGCTCTTGGGTCCATGGATTTTTCTATAAATTCCATGCCCTGAAGATTCTGACTTCTTCCTTTCATCATAGGATCATGGATGTGGATGGAAACCAGGGATACTTTAAGGCTTCTTTTCGAAGAAAACTTCTTCTAAATTCAAATTGAACACGTGATGCTTTTCATGGTTGCTACCATTGATGGGAACATGGATAGATACTTCATAATCCTTAATGGATCATATTATTTAGGATTAGCTCCCTCTTAATCCTTGCTTCATGCATGAATGCATGCTCTTCTTTTGGAATTATATAATAGGCTCACTCCATCTAAGAGAGTCCACGCTTCCGTTTGCATCCTTATTGCCTTTTGCAAAGTGTCACAAGTCTTTTTCTAATTTCCTCTTGATTGTTGACTTCTTTCTGTTTTTACTTCTTCCAAGTTTCTTCAAGTTTGATTCTGATTTCAACTATTTCGACTTATCTTGCAGTTGTTACTTATGTTAATAGCTTCCACATGAATTGTTACCAGGGGTTTTCGATGTACTTCATCTTTTCATGTGTATTGTTTGACTTGTAGTCATCGTGATAGCAATCCTTATCTTGTTGTTCTTCCATAGGTATTGTTTCTCTTGAACATCTTATCTTCTAAGAAATAGATATCCAGGATATGTACAGAAACTATGTAAACATGGTATGTACACGAATTATGAAGAATATTGTTACCTTGTCTTAGAAGAAGACGTTTGTTTTGTCCTGCTTGGCCTTCTTTGAGGGTTCCCTTTCTTTGGCAACTGATGCTTCATGTGTATCCTTCCTTTTCTTTAACTCAGGACAATGATTCTTGTAGTGACCATATTTTAGACAATTGAAGCATTATATTTTTGACATATCTTTCTCTTGATTTGGTTTCTTCCTGGAGCCAAACTTCTTTTTATTCCTGAAATTCTTGAACCTTGTTGTGAAGGCTTGATCATCGTATTTATTTTGGGGTTTCTCTTTTGCACTAATCCTTGATTCCTCTTATGCACAGCGAGTCCAAAGTTCTTCAAATGTGGGATACTCCTTCCTTGTGTTCATGCTTGTGGAAAATGCATCCCATGTCTTGGAAAGACCATTGAGTACGATATTTACCAATTCCTTCTTTGAAATGATCTCTTCAATAGCTTGTAGTTGATATCTTAACTAGGAGATTCTCATTCTCACAAAGTATGACGTTAGGTTGTCATCATCATTCATTTTCATGTCACGGAGCTTATTCTTCAGACTCATTACTTGTCCAATGTTTATGACTGGGAAGAGGTTTGTTAGGGCATCATACATCTTCTTAGATGATTCAAAATGGGAGATGTACGGTATCAAGTGGTATTTTATAGAGTCCACTATGATACTCATGGCATTGATGTCATTGTCTTTGAACTTCTCCATAACTGCAACGTTCTGAGGTTCCTTCTCTTTTCCTTCTTCGAACTGTGGTTCCACGATCTTTCCTTTCACGATATCCAATGCTTTATTCTTGGCAAGGATGAGGTCAATACTTGTGTTCCACGCTCTGAAGTTAGAAACCCCTTCTAACTTGTTTTCTGACTTCATAGAGTAAGTCATAACTGCTTTGACTTGGTCAACCTTTGACTTTGACCAAAAAATCAAACATGATGTTTTGGCTTGTTGAGAATACCAGGAGGTGCACTAGGCTAGGGTGCACTAGGCTATCTAGAAATTAGGTCAATCTCTTCACTTAACGTGTCTCAACAAGAGGGTTAGGGTTTTGTTGCTGCAGTAAAAATTGGCTGCAACTGTAACTAAGCAAACCCTCCCAATCTATCTTCTAGCGGTTAGACAGTCCGAAGATAGTGTGGTCCCATAACCTATTAGAAAGTAATTGATGTGCTCGTTTAACCATAGACAATATAACAATATTGTCACCCAACCATAGGCTGAAGCCACCCTCGAGCACCTTAACCTTGACAGAGAATGATTCTAGAAGAAAACCAATAGCTAACCACGGCTAATGCATAAAGATAACCAAGACTGATCAGAAAGTCCAACCATAACCAATAGAAAGTCTGAGCCTAAACCAGGAATACAGATTGCAGCAGCTGCTCCCCAGATTTGTGCACTTGCGCAGTTTCTGCAGTGCGCAACTCTTCCCAGCTGAAATTTCGAGTTGTCTGGTACAAAATGAGGTCTGGCTACTTGTATTTATACTGTTTTCCTGAGCTTTCTGGGCCGACTTCTCATTCTGGATGCTAAATACTTAATATTAATCATTTCCTTGAGCCGACTTGTCTTCTAGGGTTAGGTTTAATGCTTTAGGGATTCTTCTTGTTTCCTGGAATATTATATTCTCGTCAGGGTTACACGTGGAGGTACATACCTCTCGCAGCTACCATAATATCAACGATTACAATCTACAATCTTGAGACTGCCTAAAAGTAGTGTTGGGTAGATTTGAAGTTTCTTGTAGGGTTGCTGAAAGTTTCAACACGAAGGCTAAGAACTCTTGGAAGTATGATCTATGGCCTCTTAGAATTGAGGTGGAAATTTCAAATTGTGTAGATTTTTAAATTTCTACTATTGGGGGTAATTAATGGTAAATTAGGGGAAACTAATGGTTAATTAGGTGAAACTAATGGTTAATTAGGGATAATAAAGGGTTAATCTATGGTAATTAGTGGTAAATTACGGGTTAATTTGGTGCAATTAGGGGTTAAATAGGGGCATCAAGAGGTTAATTAGTGGTAATTTGAGACCAATTATCAGTGATTAGTGGTCAATTGGGGTTAATTGGGACTAAATTAGGGTCAGTTAATTAAGATAGTTAGGGGTTAGTTAGTCCTAGTAATTAGGGGCCAATTAAGGGTAATTAAGGGTTAATTGGGGTTAATTATAGGGTAGTTAGTGGTAATTAAGGGTTAAGTAGGGGTAATTAGGGTGAATTAGTGGTCAATTAGAGGTAATTAGGGGTCAATTGTGGATAATTACCGGTTAGAGGTTGATTAAGGGTCGATTAGGGTTAATTAGTGGTTAATTAAAGACAATTAGTGGTCACTTATGGGTAACTAGGGGGTATTTAGGGGAATTAGTGGTAATTATGGGCCATCAATGAGGGGTAATAGCTCGATGGGTTATCTCAGTCAGTTCAAATGGATTATTTCAAGGTAGAATTCATTGTGAGCTCTCTAGGTTGAGTCTTGCTAGATTATTGGCTATTATTGTGGTTGGTAATTGAGCCACCCACCATTAGGATATTTCATAAAGAGCGGGGGGATCTTGTGAAGTTTCCTTGGAATTTATTTTTTTACACATAATTAGTAGTTAATTAGAGGTAGTTAGGGGTCTATTAGGGTGAATTTGAGGTAATTGGTGGTTAATTAGGGGAGGGTCAATTAGTAGTAATGAAAGGACTAATTAGGGGAAACTAGTGGTAATTATAGGCTAATTAAGGTTTAATTAGAAGGGTCTATTATAAGTGATTAATAATTAATTAGGGGATCATTAGTGGTAACTAGGGTCAATTACTGGTAATTAGTGGTCAATTATTTTTATTTAGGGGTAATTAGGATTTAATTAGGTCAAGTAATTAGGGGTCAATTATGGGGTGATTAGGAGAAACTAAAGGTTAATATGGGGTAATTAAGGGTTAATTAGAGGTAATTAGTGGTAATTAGGATTCAATTAGGGGTAATTTGTGGTGAGTTAGGGGTATTTATGGTTATTTATGTTATTGTTCATAACAAAAATCAACACACTAAGTAAGTGGCTCTAAGCTCTCTAAGTTCAAGATCTAATGAAAGCCTAACATTACAAGGTTTTTCTTTTAAAATGGGGCATATTTCCTTGATGTTCCTAAATGCAAAACCATCTACATGCACTCACATAATACCACCTTAACTTCTCTTCCATACATGATAATCCACACCTAAACAATTGTTGGAAACATGGAATTATGGGGATAAGATGAAAAACCTTACATGGAACCTTATTTGTCACTATATTATCTTGATATCTACTAAATATGTATTTAGGGAATCCCTTCTTTCTTGCATAGTCTCGATAATATATAATACATTTGGTAGAATATGCATCAATTAATTGATACTCCAGTCATGTATCTTACATAAGGTAACACAATCCTTGGTATGTGTGAGGTAAAGTATTCGATGGTGGTAGGAGAATGTGACCTCAAAATGTACAAGAAAAAACAAATTAATGGATAATGCATCCTTATTATAGTCGTTGAAAATATACAAAAACTTATACATTTATAAAGAATTATATTACACATCTTAGGATCTATGTGAGACACATGTTTAGAACATAATTCATTACCTTTAAGTTCACCAACAACAAAATAGTAGATAAAAGACTTGTCGTGTATCCTTTGTATAGGCATTTTTGTGCCTTTTAATAAGAAGTGCAACATAAATATCATAATAGTTCTCATCCATTGGCGCATCCTCATCTATGGAAACAAACGTGCCATAAATCAATCTATTTATCTTGTCATTCACCATTATATCAATGCCAGTTTTTTTTCCATAAGATCAACTTCATCATCAATGCCATTTTTTTTTCTATAAGATCAACTTCATCATCAATGCCATTTTTTTCCATAGGATAAGTTCATCTCCACACCCTTAACATTGCTTCTACAATTTGTAACCTTGAGAATTTCAAACCTATTTTTTTTTCCTTTCGTGATTACAAACAAAGAAATATAATTAGTGTATTTAAAATATTAAAACGTAACATGTGGATTTTTTTTAAAAAGAGAAGAAAATAATTTCTCGATTATATCAACAAACAAAGTTTGGTTCTCTTTCTAGTGTTCAAATGACAAGCAATGTTTTATAGTTGTCATCCTTAAAAGTCTTATTGTATTTAAGGCCTTTACACGTTAAGAGGGCAATGACATTTGTCACCATCACTTAGCAGAATTTTGGATAATGTTTTTTTATGACTATTATTATAATGTGCATAATCATTGTATTCATTATAATCAATATATGTGGTGAGAGTTATGGCTTCTTTGTTTTTTTCCTCCACATCCAACTCCAAATATTCATCATGGCTCACATTGTTGTTATTTGATATTGTTATCTATTTCAACTTAGGCATACAATAAGAATAAGAATAGCTTAAAAGAATTTCACATATAAAATGTAATTGGCATTTATAAATTATAACCAATAAAATTTGTACTATATGGAGAATAGCGAGTTCAATAGTGTAACAGAGCAAATAAAGAATGATTGATTCCTCGTGATTCTCTTATAAACACCTAAAATATATCTATTACAAATGTCAAAAGTATAAAATATTCATGGGTATTTATCTCGTGAATTTTTTTTAACCAAAAACTTTGATTAATCATTGTTCTCCCTCTGTGATCAATTTTGACCTTACCAAATTTGATGAGCCCCAAATGGATGTGAACTAATCAATGAAGTCAAGTTAAGGACATCAATTCATCTATATTTATCGAGGGAACAAACCAAATAAATAAAAAAAGTTCACTAAATATTGAATTATTACCTTCAAACAGGGACATCAATGTCAGAATTTGACCCCGAAAGTAGTAGTGGTACCAACCTCCTTAAGGATATTTTTAAAGGCTATATCCCAACCCTTTAATGTATAAGATAAAACTATCATTTTTATCCTTCTTAGGGTCATTATGTGCTTTAAAGGCCTTA
>ML788264.1:209080-234458 GCA_009831015.1 Picea engelmannii | reverse complement strand
TGAATTAACCACAATTTGAGATAGTAATGGAAACAAACCGAGATTCTAATATTGGAAGGGAGAGATGTTGAAGAATGGAGAAGATATATACACACCCTTAGATCTAGTCATCCTAGAATTAGAGAAGATGAAGATGAGCTCATTTGGGAGGGAAACACTGAAAATGGGGTTTACACTCCTAAATTAGGTTACTAGACCATCTATGCAATGGAAGAAAGAGTGGATAGGATCTGGTGGTGGAAAGATTTATGGAAACTCAAATGCCCTTTAAAAACTTGGATTTTTATGTGGTTGGTGTTGAATAATAAAACTCTTATTTGAAAGAAGCTTCAGAAAAGTGGTATGCAAGGCCTTAGTTGGTGTATTCTATGCAAATAATACAATGAAGATATTGATCATTTAATAATGGAATTCCCATATATAGAGCATGTCTAGAATGAGATGGAGACATTGAATGGATTAAGGGAAGTATGGCGGGGAAGCAAAATTGAAAAAGGGTTACACAAGTAGTGTACTAATTATGTTGTAAAAGATTCAAAGCTTTTCCTTTGATTACAACTTGGGGGATATGGATAGCTCACAACTCACAAATTTTTGAAGGTAAAATGATTCCTCCCATGCAATATGATCATGACTAAACTTGATGGTTTCATACAGGAGTCAAAACCCAAACCCCCTAGACTAGTCATTAAGGAATAGACAGATAAAATTATTGTATGGGCCCACTTCGACGAAGCCCTTGTGAGAAATCCTTTTTTTTTCAGATCGGTCCTTGTGCGAATGAGATGACCTTGAATCTAGGAGCACATCACACTTTTCTTGATAATCTTTTGTTGCCCCCTTGATGACAGATGTTGGGGAAGCTTTCCTACAGCTAAATAGTTAGCAATATCTACAACCATGGGGTGTTAATTAGATACTACAAACAAATGTTCATTAGGAAAAACATCATCAATAGGATTGTCATCCCCATCATCGGTAATCCTAGGAAGAAAGTTAGCACCAACATTTTCTTTCTCAGGTTCGTCAAAGATGGTGATGTCAAACTCTTCAGTAGTAGTAACCATTTTGTCATTCTACCATTAGTAATAGGTTCATTCATTAAATACCTAATGACATAATGGTCAGTGTGCATGAATACAAGATATATGGTTATGTGATGAAAAAAATTATTAATAGCATGGACAACAACAAGAAACTCTTTTTTGTTTATCGTATAATTTAACTCTATAGAGGCGAGATTCTTGTTGATGAAATAGATGGGATAAGCTCTTTGTCCTTGTTTTTGTACAAGCATTACTCCAATCTTTGTCCTTGTTTTTGTACAAGCACTACTCCAATCTTTGTATCTGAAGCATCTATAAAAATGTGAAAATTCAAGGACCAATTTCCCCCCCTCAACACTAGTGCTACCAACATGTTTTATTTTAAGGCTTCAAAATAAAATGACACTAATTAGTCCAAGATAATTCTACATCTTTGCATCTTTGGAAAGTAATAAAAATAAAGGTGATGTAATATTAGTGAAATTTTCAATAGAGCAATGATAGTAGCTAGCATGCCTCGAGAAACTACAAACATCCTTAAAAGTTTTGGGAATAGAAAGGTTTAAAATCACCTCTATCTTGGTTGTGTTCTCCTTGATAACTATAGGAGAAACATAGTGACCAAGTATAATCCCATTTGTTAGAAGCATATGGCATTTTTCTTGATTGAGAGAGAAGTTTGTTTCTTGGCATCGTACAAGGACTTTCCTTGAGTTATCCATAGCCTCCTCAAATGTGTCACCATACACCATAATGTCATCCATATATACCTCTACACAATCATGGATCAAATCAGGAAAGATATCGAGAATTGCCACTGAAAAGTGGCAGGTACATTTCAAATTCCAAAGGGTAATACTTAGTAGGAATAGGTTCCAAATGGGCAAGTAAAGGTTCTATTATGCTGATTCTTTGGGGCTATTCGGATTTTATTGTATCTGTTAAACCTGTCAAGGAAAGAAAAAAACTTATTTCCTACCAATGTATCAAGGAATTGATCAATTAAAGGCAAAGGGAAATGGTCTCTTAGGGTGGCTTTGGTTAGTTCCCTATAATCAACACATATGCACCATTCACCAACACATATACACCATTTACCATTTTTCTTGGGGATAATTATAGGTGGTGAGACCCATTGATTTTAAAAAATAGGGTAAATAAAATTCACATTAAGTAATTTGTGTACCTCTTATTTTACTATCACCCACAACATAGGGTTCATTTGTCATTGCGGTTGTTGAATAGGTCATGAATCATTATTTATGCAGATGTGGCAAGTACACAGATTAGGATGGATCCCCTTCGTATTAGTATATTCCCATGTAATTGCACCACTATTCTCCTACAATAATTGAAGCAATTATTCTTTATATGGAATTTCTAGCCTATGATTAATGTTTAATGTCCTTCTTGGGCTAATTTCAAATGGAGTATTGGAAGATTCTATTATGGCATATAGAGGAAAAGTGATCGAGTTTTATTATAAATATAAAGAAACCAACAAACACTTTTCTTGAGGGAACTAATCCAGTGTATGACTTAAAAACTGGAAGATTGGTAGTTGTGATGAACAGGAATTTGTTATGAAGTTATTGATAAGGTAATCTCTGGTGTCTTACTTAAAAGAGAGGGCTTAGTCAAGTGTAAGCAATTGTCAAATGCTTTCATCATCATTATCTTCATCCCCTATCCATCTAGGCCTCTCTTGATATGTAGTAGGCTTGGTAGGAGGATATAGGGTGAGTTTCTTGGTGATCTTTCCATGGGAAATATCCATGTCTCTGTATCTACAGTGAATATAGGTGTTAGCAATGGCCAACCATGGTCCATATAAAATTAATGGACAACCCTCAAGATTAGATTTTGGTTACATAACCATAACATCCATTGGGTACTCCCAAGAATCTACAAAAATCACCACATCTTCAAGTATACCCTCAAGTTTAATAATATAATGGTTAGTTGGTTGAAGAACTATAGGAGTATGGCATAGCTCAGATAGTTTAAGCTTTTCCATAGTTTCCTTTGTCGTAACATTTATGGTAGCACCTAAGTCAATCAAGATATTTTCAATGAGGGTCTTGTTGATGTGCACATCAACGATGGGACTGCCTAAATCAATGTATTTAGTCATGCAAACCTTTCTAATCATTTGATTAGCTAACTACCCATTGACTTGAATAGTTTGCGGGTCTTTCTTTTTCTGGCCATGCTTCCTTAAGAAGAATTCTCTAGCAGCTTTTAGCATAAATAGGGGCATCTTAATTTCCTAGAACAATGGAATATTTACACGCACATTCCTTAGTTCTACCAAGAAATCAAATCTAAGTTATGTAGGGGGTCTATCTAAACTTAACCTCTCCATATAGGGAGGAAGTTGTGCAACCCCTACTAACTGTGACTATTCTAAAACTTTTGGGAAAGTGGTTTGTGTTGTCATAAAATGATGATCAACAAAATGATATTTTGAAAATTTTCCTTCTATGGGATTATGAACTTCCTCGTCTTCTTGTTCTATAATGATTGGAGGAGTTTTGTTATTAAGTTTTTTTCTTGATTGTAAGTGGATGCCTTGACAATCCACGGGAGAAATAAAGTATGTAGGGTAATTTGGAAACTCAACGTTGTAAGTAGGTTAAGTTTCTTTCGTTTTCAAGTTAGTAGTGGGATAAGTAGGAAGTTGAGGTCTCAGTGGAGGGTTATTTGTAGGAAACTATATTTGATATTGTCGGGTAATTTTGATTACAGTTGTGGAAATTATGGAGCCTATTGTTGTTGATTTTCAAAGGAATGACTTCACCAACCCTGTTGCCACAAGTGGTGTTGGGTTGGTTGGGATACCCATTTCTACCAATGCATGGGAGGATATGAATTCTAAGGGGGATATTGTAAATTTTGTTGGTAGCCCAAAATGCATTATAAGATTGAGAAGGGTCTTGATCCATACTTAGTGGTCGAGGTTGCCCTGGTCATTTTTTAGCAACAAAATAGATTTGTTCAATCTCCTCATTTGGTCCTTGACAAAATTCTTTCAACTCGTGAAGTGAAGGATAGTTATTCATTGCATGACGTTATTCACAAATTCCACATGTGTCAATTTTGTTCAATAGACAATCATTCAAGGGATGCATTTTCCTACATTTGGAATAGATTATTGCTAGTGCCAAATCTTCTTCATCTCGCTTCTTTTTACCTTGCAGTATATCAAGTTGAGAGCTTAGCGAGTTGCGAATATAATTCTTGAAGTCCAACAAGTTGTCAATCATAGCATGATTAATTCCTCCCCAAGAAGATTTTGTAATTCTGGCAGCGATATATTTGGGACCCTTTCCATGTTTTGAATTTCCCCTCTAATAGATTTTACAAAATTCACAAATTTCATCATAAGTTAGCTGAGAAATATCCCCAACTCCCATCAAGTTTAAAGGGTCAATACATTCGTCTCTAATTCCTCTTAATAGAATAATTCATAGGGATTATTTATCTGACTTACTCTGATTCAACCTCTGCAACTTATATTGAAATGTCTCCATGTAGTCTTTCAAACTTCCATCCTCCTTATGAGTCATCTTGAACATCTCCTCCCTCGGATATTTGGCCTTACAATAGTCTTGCTATTTCTTTAGAAAATCTTGTTTCATCTCATCCCATGTTCAAATATTGTTTCCACCAAGCCCCATAAACCAATGGAGTGTTTCATTCTTCAAAGTGGTAGAAAATAGCTTTAACTTTTGAGCATCGCTGCATAATCATAGCTCCTACGAAGGATATTGAATTCGAATAGAAAAGTATCAATATCTTCACTTGCAAGTCCATTAGAATTTGGTAAGGCAGATGGAGGAATGTTCTTCAAATGTGCTAGAAAATTTGGATCTCCGATTGAGAACTCGAAGGTTGTTGGGAGTGTGTTATATTATTTGGTCTGATTTTTTCCTTGTTTTGTATTTTTTGGCCAATGGTTATTTTCCCATTTAATCTAATCTTGGTTAAAGGATTAGGGTTGTAATCTAATTCAAGTTAACAGATTAGGTTTGTAATCTAATTCGGGTTAACGGATTAGGGTTTTGGATGTAGTGGAACACCTATATTGTATTGTAAATAGTGAAAGTTCATACGAGAGAGAGAGACAGGTGCATCTCTAAGGTTTGTTGGTTTTCCCAATTAAGGTTTTCCAAGGTAAATCTATATGTATTATGTGTGTGCTATTGTTTTTATTTCTATTTTGCTTAAGAATCTGTATGCATTGTTTTACTTTAAATGTTTAAAATTCACAAAGTTGATAGTATCCTCCTTAGTGGATCTCATTCCTTCTTTTTCTACTTGAGACTTCAAAAAGTCCCACTTGAGTTGTACTATCAATTCCTTGGAGAAGGTAGATTCCCCCTAGAATTGTGGTTCTTGGACCAAATTCTCTTGAAATTATGTGTTAGGATTCCCACTTATTAATTCATATGTATTTGTTGCTTCTGCAATTGAAAGGATAAGTTTTGTTTTTGTTGTTGAACTTATGTTGTAGAACCAATTGTAGAAGCCTTCCTACAATCTAGGAAAGGGTTGGGTTTTATCCCTAATTTTTCTCCTACTACACATTTTCCTGCAAGATGATGAGTAGCTTGGGTGGTTCTTAGTACACCACAAAATTGTCCTCTTTGATCTCTAATTCTATTCATTCATCTATATTCCCTAGTTTTAAATGCATAACAGTATACATGGGATTATGCAATGAGGACTGTTATAGCACAAGTTGTAGGTTGGGAAAATACAGACCCAACCACAAAAGAAAGTGCTACAACTTGGGAATCCTACACCCAATGTCACCTCGATGTAGGTCTTGCACTTCAAGAGTGACTAGGTCACTCTAAGGAGGTGATCCTGGTGACCCTAGGGGGAATGAGATGGGGATGGATAGAAATGGAAGTGGAGCCCCTAGAGTTTGAATCTAAATGGAGTGAAATGTGGGAAGAGATGCCTTGTAAGTCAAGTGATTGTTGCCCCAAAGGTACAGTACTTTTTTGGATGATTGTACCTTCCCGAGAAACAAGAAAATCCAACTTGCAATGATATATGTTAGTATGGATCAGCAAGTTAATCTTGATATCCCTAATTTGCAACAGTAGATGACAGTTTATATCAGCAAATAAAGCATCTAAATCAGCATACAAATATCTAAACTAGTTAAGTAAATCAACATCAAGATTAGCAATGAATATAGGTTGAAAAATGGCACTTAAGAGGCAAGAGAAGATTGTTGTTGTAAACATGTATTTTCTGCAGAAAATTGCAGCCTTATGGATGTATCTTTCAGTCACTTATATAAGCAAATTACACCATCAAAATACGCCAACAATTATCCCAAAAGATGTGCCCTAGTTAGTAGAGTAAATGAGCAAAATTCAAGAGTTAGTCTAGGGCTAGTTTAGGAGTTAAGATTAGTTATCTATCTAGGTTATATTAGCCCTAATGGTTGTAGTTTAGGGTTTGTAACAACAAGTAAAGTAGTGGGAGAGAGGGGACGCCCTAGTAAGGGAAGAATCCTCTCAATGTAGCAAACCAACTTCAAGCAAGAGATCTTTCAAAAGACGAAAATTCACGTTTCTCAAGGCAATGATTTTATATATCCAATGCAAAAAATAGATGACTAGTGTTTTTACTATTGGATTAATGGAGTCAAATAAATGAACTAGAGATGCTACTTCCTTGGGGGTGTAAATCCTCTTACTTCCTGAGGCAAGTTTCTCTAGTTAGGGTTTGAGAATGAGGGGTGTAAATCCTCTTACTTCCGCAAACAAACCCTTGCAACATTAATACAATTTAAGCAATAAATGATGGAGACTAGAATGGGGGTGTAAATACTATTAATTTCCACTTAGTTCCTAGCACAACAATCCTTGACTTGAAAAAATGATAGCATTAGAGTAAAAGACCATACCAAAAGCAAGAAAGATGCTAACATAATCCACCATAAAAGCTAAAAAGAATTCCTCCAAGGTTAGTGCCTCACTCCTCCATCAACCATTCACAATAAATAGCCATAAACAAGTGCACAAGAGACAAATGTATCCAATTATAGTGAAAATTTCATATCCAAGTCCTCTCACAAGAGGGAGACTTATGTCCAAATGAGATCTTATGATCTCTTATTTATACAAAATGTCACTAAGGTGACTTGTCCATAAATTAAGGGGTAAACCATAAGACTAGGGTAAACAACCCTAATCTTGCCCCATTTAACAAAGTAATATTAAACAAGTCATTTAAATTTTTCGATTTTGCATAAGTAAAACCCTAATTTACATGGATGTCTCCCCTTTAGAGGACGTTTTGCCACTTAGAAGAAGTTGTTGGTGTTGGAGAAGCATCAGTAGACCTCCAAAGGCCACATGTCAAGCATCTAGACAATCTCCCCATGGTGAATACCTCCTCCTCCTCAAAACATCCATGTGTCAATGAGTGGCTACATCGCCACCAAACCCTAGCCCCCAAAAGTGATGTCATGCCCTAGGATGGGATGTTTTGCCTCTCACAGGCAAGTCATTTGGCATGTGAATCATGGGCTAGGTCCATCCAGTTGTCCTCTAGGTATTCAATATTTCATCTCTATGATCTGACATGTGGACCCTTGGCATCCAACCTGTGGGCTTGTAGCGCCATGGAAGCCCAAGCTACCCAAAACTTTCCACCAACTAGGTCTTGTAAAGACAAATGAGCACACCCTCCAAGGATCTCAAGTCATAACATCATGATAAGTGAATTCAATAAATAAATGAGCCACCTAAGCATGTGCATCAAATATCACTATATCAAACAATTAATTTCTCAAAGACACTATGTGACTTGTCAAGCTTGAATATGGGAGGGTTGACGAAGTGTCCTATTGGGTAGGTCTTGCCCTAGGTCAAGGAGAGTTTCCAAGAGATCCCTCTCTAATCCATGTAAAGTGGATGAAGTGGTTGGGGTCAAGACTCAACGAGCATAGGGCTCATGACATACAAGGGGTCGTAGTGTCTCATTAATGGGTGCCTTTGTAGAGGGTGTGTGGTACCTTCGTTCGCAATGCACTTTTTTCAAGCCCATTAATTGCCATTCTTTTATTCTTTCATAATTTTGAAGGAGAGGTTGAAGGTCACTGCCCTGGCGTGGTGACCAAATAATGGTAATGTCACCCACAAACACCTAGTGGAAATAAGAAGGTTGGTTCATGATGATACCCCCTTCCTCTCAGACATGCAACTGAGAGCCAGTACCATGTTTTGGTGACCAGATGATGGCATTGTCATACCACTAGATATTCATGGATGTGATAGGTTGGCCCATGATGAGACCTCTCATCCTTTAACCAACCCTTTAAGCATTCTTTATTATATTGTGGGTCCCCTTTACTCAAAGATAAGTGTTTCATTGCTTTCTTTGGTGATCCCTGGCCTAAGCATCTGAAAGGTTCATACAAGGCTTTTATCTTTTACCCAACATCAATTCCTCTAGGCCTTTTTCTTCTCATGGAATGAGGGACAACCCCTTCTTGGGTCAATACACCCTAAAATCCCAAGATATAAGGAAATGGAGGGGAATAATGATGGAAAGTGGTAAGTATGGTCGGGAATAGTATGATGGCTCTTTAAGGTAGTTCCTAGTAGAAAACCCATTCCCAAGGAAAACCACTTACTAGGGCACAATGTCAACCACCAAGGTGAAGTAGGGAAAAAGGCATAATGTCCAAGCATATATCATGAAATCTAGAGAAATCTGAGATACAACATACTCAATTGGCTTAAATATTGAAATGATGCTCACCATAATACTGACTTGTACCTCATGGAGCAAGGCCCACTGCCTTCCGGAAGCTAGCTGATGTGGTGGATGCCATCTGGAAATTTGTGACCATATGTGGTGGTGAGAGGGGTCTCCATCTGTGGAAAAGGGTAATGTTGGTCATGTAGTCTCTCGACACTCCATATCTACAACCTTAGGGCCTCGAGACATAATATCCTTAGTTATCCACAAAATGGAGATAACAAGGACTATTGACAATTCCTCTTGTAGATACCAATACCATGTGTTGTCCTAAAACTAGTGCAAGAAATACTACTACGCCTTTGGAAACTCATTGGAAACGACACCAAATGGTGGTATTTTTAATTACCTTACTAGTTTATAGTAATAGTAATTAAATATATTGTGTATTAATTTATCAACATGGGGGTTCTGGAGTACTTATGTGATGCCTTGCATTGTTTATGCAAGTTGTAGGTTCTTGTCTTCCACTAGTTTACTTGTCATGAAGTTGTATCAAGAAAATCCATTTGCAAAATATTCTAGAAAACTAATGATTAGAAAGCCACTCATACATTTATTAAAACATTATAATGTCAATCCGTGCTCCCTAAATGATCTAAAAATTCTTAGATGTCAAATTACTCTTTGAACACACATCAACATCTAACTTGATTCAGAAATTATGGTCTTTGACTATTTGCAAAACACATGTGAATTCCCTTACTTATCCAAAACTTCATTAAACTGATGAATAACTTGCTAAAATAATGAGAGATAACACATCATAAAATAAAAGAACTAAGAAAACAAGAGTTGTTAAAGGAGTTCACCCATCTTGGTCTACGTCTCTAGGTCCTCTTCCAAACAGTGAGACCACTCTATATTTCTCAAATGCCAAAATTACAATGAATGGATTACAATTTTAAGACACTCTTCAATTCTACTGCTTAATCTCATAAACAGAGGTTACCACTTAATTCCTCTCAAAATTCTGAGAAAAATGAGTATAAACTCGACCATGTTTGGATACAGTGCTCAAAGACCATCCTTGGCATGCACTTTGAGACAATATTACAACTCATGTACTTGCCCAAAATCCACCTCGATATTTTTTCAATCCTTTGCACGCAATTCCATGCTTTACCCTTTTTTTTCTTTGGTCCGAGCACTATTTTAAATAAGGGAGGTCAAGGGTCGACCCCCTATATACTCGAGTGGAAAATAAACAAAACTTTGTTGGTTGTTTTAACCAACCGGATGTTGTGGTATATTGGTTGGCACATATGGTACAAAATCCTTGGTCAGTCCGGAGGTCGCAAGGTCGACCCCAACTGACATCGCTTTATGGCATATTACATTAAATATCAACATAAATAAAATAATACTTGTTGGAATATTCAATGGGTTTGTTGGACAAGTTGGTTAAGTCATTGGAGCTCTATATCAGAGGTCACGGGTTCAATTCCACTGAGCCCCAACAATTTTTTATACCCTTATCCATTATTGGCCAATCAAAGAGTGCCACGTGGCACTCTCTGATTGGGTCCACATCACTGCCATTGTACACAGTTACTATGTCACCTGCTGACTGTACCTGTATGATATACCACCTTTCAGCACCACGTTATTGTACGATATGCCACGTGTCACCCTTTCAGTGGTGCCACGTGGATCGTACGTTTTCCACGTCATCCGTACAGATGACGCGTGGTCACTTTTTACTAGTCCAACTTGGTGTTGAGAGTGTCATTTTCAGGTGACATTTGGCACTTTTTTGTGCTGCCACATCACCATCATGGCGTTAGCATGACGTCACTTTGTGCCAACTCAGTTGTACAGATGGCCACGTGGCACCCTTATTTTGTCTTATGCCATGTTTTACCAAAACTCCGACAAGCCATAACTTTCTCATACGACGTTCGTTTGAAGCAATTCACGCGTCGCTAAAAAACTCTCGTCCATCTCTACGCAATGAATTCATTTTCACTAGCGTTTGAGATGATCAATTGTTTAGAATTATGGATCCTCCTAGATCACACCTTCCCACTGAAGAACTTTTGGACCTCCAAAAGTATGGATTATTCAGCAACTTAGCGATGATAAAGATTCCCCATTCTTCCACCTTGTTGAAATGCACTTTATGGATTATTCAACAACTTAGTGGTGATAAATCTTCCTCACTCTTCCACCTTGTTGAAATGCACTTTGATTGATCTCCATTTTGGAACTTCTCTCCATCTTGGAACTTCTTCTTGAATCTGATCCTTGTCTAGGAACTCCCTCTTGAATCTCCATCTTGAACTTCCATCTTGGATCCCCGTCTTGGATCTCCATCTTGGAACTTCATCCTGGGTCTTCATATTCGAACTTCATCTTGGTTCTTCATCTTGGATCTGATCTTCGTCTCAGAACTCCATCTTGGAACTATGTTCTCATATATTTTTCTTGATCCTTCAAAAGCTCAAGGAGACCAATTTGGATTAGTGTACTTTTGTCTAAATCTCTGGGACATGGCTCTAACTCTGGATCTTGACAACAACTCTGACTCTAGCTCTAGCTCACGGCTCTATCTCCTAGCAACAACTCTAAATCTGGCTCTGGCTCATGGCTACTGGCTAGTGGCTCTAGTTTCTGGCTATGGCTCTAGCTCTGGTTCTGGCTCATTGGTTCCTTCCTTACAGAAGTCTTCTCACTGACTCTCAACTCCATAATATCCAGATCTAAAATCTAAACTCAACATTAATTCATCTCTCTCTCTCTCTCTCTCTCTCTNCTCTCCTGGAGACAATCCATCTCGGCAATCATGAAGCCAAATCAAATTATGGTCTATGTCTTTCCCATCTTAGACTGGATCAGTCTAGTGTTGGTCATGTCATGAGCCATCTTGGCTTCATTTTTCTTGTATTTCTTGATGTATTTGGTGGATTCTTTGAATGAACTTATTGTTCACTTATTTCACTCGCTTTGCTGGAAAAAAAAATCTAAACATGTTTTCTACAAACATCTGGAATGTTTGACTTGCTTTTGTACAAGAAATACATATCACATGAACATGGCATTTACACAACATATTTAATATGTTTATAGCATAAAGCATACATTTACATGACATTTAATCAATGGTCACTTATACTTATTTGATTCTTCTAATAAGTATTCTACCTCTTACTTCATACAAAGAAGATTATTTCCATCCTACTTTACAATAATGGAAACATAAGTTAGAAGGACTATATGCATGCTAAGTTTTATATTTACAAATGAACATTAAAGTTCCATATTAGGTTGATTCCCAAAAAGGGAATATTCCCATATACCTATCCAGGGAAGGGATAGGTGGGACTCTTGCTGGACTCCTTCTGATAGTACTAGAAGGAATCTCATAGTTTCATGTCTCTAACACTGCTTCAGAATCTATCTTGGACTTTGTTTCTAATGTTAAATCCAAGTACCCACTGGATCCAATTATAGTCCATCCAAGCAACCTATATAATCTCTCATTTCTGACACCAAGGACCACTACTGTGTCTTGAGTAGCTTTCTCTGAATATACGAGTACCTATCCATCCTGGAACGCAACTCCATTTCCCTCATATTCAAAAGTTGATACTGAAAGCAAGTTCACTTTCAATTCCAGAACAAATAACATTTTTTCTATACCCAAAAATCCTCCTGACTCGATCTGGAATCTCACATATCCAACTCCCTTCACTGCATGTCTAGTGTTAGTCCCATATCCCACAAAACAGTCCATGCCAATTTATGAGAAGGTAAGCAATATTGATCTCATTCATGTCATGTGGCAAGATGAGCCAATATCCATAAACCATACCTCTATGTCTTCATACACTATACTACCGAGACAAGCCATCAAAAATAATTATTTCTCAAATTTATTAGCAAGACTATCAACTTCAGGTGAGGTTGCTACCTGTTTTCTAGTAAGTGCTTTCACATCTTCTTGGTTCTGCTTCAGACAGAATTATGGATGAAGTTTCCAACACTTCTCAATCCAATTACCATTCTTACCACAATGAGTGCAAAAGTTCTTGTTCATGTCCTAGAGCCACAAACCTTTCTTGTCATTCTCTCTATTCTTCTTTGGGAAAATACCTTTGCTTCTTGCCTCCTTCTTGGATGACTTCCCCTGCAAGGATTGTCTCTTCCAACATTTTTCCATGTAATGTTTATTAAATCCATAGAAAACACATGGATACATAGACCATAATTTTGGTGTTACTGAACCATCCTTTCCTCATTTAAAGAAATCATTGCGATGATTACCAAACCTTTTAGGATTTCCTTTTATGTCAATCTCACAAGTGGGAAATGTCTGCATTCCTTCCTTGCAATGCTAATCTCTTATTGGAAATTTTTCCATTCCTTCTCTCATGTCCAATGAAAATATTTATGTCTCTTCTTGATTGTGTCCATCATTGATGCACAAATCCCACTAAAATTTCTGATGAATTTCCTATAAAAACTAGCTAGTCCATGGAAGCTTCTGACTTCAAAGATATTTCTCGGTGACGACCACTCTTTGATTGCTTTTACCTTTTCAGGATCCATCTTCAACTCATTCGAAGAGATCACAAAACCCAAATAAATGAATTATGTCTTCATGAAAGACGACTTCTTCAAATTTATCACCAACTTTTCTTGTTGCAACCTCCTCATCACTAAAGCTAAATGTCTCAGATGTTCTTCCTCGGTCTTACTGAAGATCAGTATATCATCAAGATACACAATTACAAACTTCCCAATGCAACATTTCAAGACCTCGTTCATCAATATCATGAAAGTACTTGGTGCATTCATCAATCCAAACAACATGATAAGCCATTCATATAGTCCGTCATTCATCTTGAATGTTGTCTTCCATTCATCACCTTCCCTCATTCTAATCTGATGATATCCTCTTTTCAAATCAATTTTTGAAAAAAACTTTGCTCCACTCAAGCAATCCATCAAGTCATCCATCCTAGGTAAAGAAAATCTATACCTGACGGTGATTTTTTTATAGCCATTGAGTCTGTACACATTCTCCATCCACCATCCTTCTTCGGACTTAACACTGTTGGCACAATGCATGGATTCAAGTTTTCTCTAATCAACCCCTTTTCCATCAAATCCTGGACTTGCTTCTTAACCTCTTCATTCTCCTGGGGCATCAATCTGTACGTTGCTTTGTTTGGTAAAATCGCTCCTAGTATAAGGTCAATGTGATGGCTTATACTTCTGATGGGAGGCAATGAACAAGGTAAATCATCCACCACTATGTCAGTGAAATTCTCCAGCAGTTCCTAAATCTCCTCATGTAGATCATCTATTGAGGTACTGGTCAAGATGACTCTAGGTTTTCTCACCACAACAAACTGCATTTCTTCATCTTTCTTGACTTCATAGAGAAGTTCCTTCCCACTCATGAGAAGTATAGTATAGTTTGTTTCTTCTTTCACCTTCTTGTCTTCAATTGGAGGCAACATATGCGTCCTACCATTCTTCTCCAAGGTGTATGTGTTATTTCTCCCGTCATGAACATCATTTCTGGCATACGGCCACGGCCTTCCCAACAAAAGATGACAGACATCCATGGGAATAACATCACATAAAATATCATCTCTATACCCCCCTATCTTAAAGTCAACTAGACACTTTTTAGTGATTGTTACATGATGTCCTTTCTGCAACCACGAGACTTTATACGGACTTGGATGTGAAACTATTTCCAACTCCATATTTTCCACCATCTCTGTGGATACTAGATTATATGTGCTTCCACAGTCAACTATCACCTTGCATACCCTATCCTTGGTCTTGCAAGAAATCCTAAATAAGTTGTTCCTCTGGACTGGATTCTCCATCTCTTTCTCTGGTTTCAAGAAAAAATTTCCCTATCATCAAGGACCTTCTACCTTCTACATCGTTCGCCTCAACATTCTGCCTATGAGATTTTGAAATGTGAGCTTCTTCTCCTCCATCCCTTTTTCTATCGGGACATTCAAAATATTTGTGTCTGATCTTTCCACAGACAAAACCCTTTTTTTCACCTCCTCTGCCTCTTCCTCTTCCTCTTGCTCAAGGAAAAGTGTTCCTATTGACATATTGTCCTCCTTGTGAGATTCCTCCCCTTTCTAGGTGGTTATATGGTTTCTTTTCTTCATCCTTTGGCTTCTGTACTCTGTCCTGGGCAACTGCTTTACCTCTACTCTAACTTCTACCTCTACCCCTTTGACCTTGATTTCGGGCCAATTTCACTTCTTCCTTTGAAGCAATATGATAAGCATATTCTACATTCTTGATTGTCGCCATCCTCATCTCATCCTGAATCTCATATCTCAGACCATTCATGTATCTGGCGAATTTTTCATCATCACTCTCGTGATGACCAGCTTTGATGTTTAACCTGTAAAATTCCTTAGTGTATTCCTTCACTGTCATCCCTTTCTGTCTTAAATTATGCATCCTTCAAAATAGATTAATTTGGTAATCCATGGGTATGACTTTGGATTTCATCTTTTCTACCATCCTATCCCAACTTTTGATTCTTTGTTTACCTTTGCAACACCTGTCAGCTTGCAGTTCATCCCACCATGGTGTTGCATGCCCTTTCAGTCTAGTTACATCATGCTTTACTTTCTTATCTTCCTCGATATCATCATAGTCAAAGTATTTATCTAGAGATCTAAACCAATCTAACAACTCCTCAACGTCAAAGTTACCTTCATACATCGGGATGTCCAATTTTTCTCTGGAACCTATTCTTGCAACAAATTTAAATATACGTTCCTCTACAGCATCTTCGGCTCCAACTTCGTTCTCACTTTCGGCCTCATTGATATCTCTAGTATCAGGTGTTCTCCTCTGTGTTATCTCCATAGCATCCAATCGAGCACGAAGTTCCCTCATCTCCCTTTCCATGGCTAGATTGGGCATGGGTCTCTCTTGACGTCTCCTCAGTGGCATTATTTCAATCTGTCGACGCAGAATTCAAATCACAATTGTCCCCTGTCTTCCCTCTACAGGAAACAAAAATTGTTAGTAAGTGGGGGGTCTCCTTGAAGAGTCATTGTATCATTCCCCCTCACACTTAGCACCTTCCATTACTTCTTCCCCTTCGTTTCCCCATATTTTAGGTTTTTGGGCTTATTGACCCAAGAAGGGCATGTACCTCATTTCATGGGAATACTAGGCTTGGAGGTGCCTTGGAAAAAACATAATGCAACAAAATCTCACCCTGGGATCCTGAGAGCAATGAAACGCCTCTCAAAAAATGAGGGACCCATAAAATAAATAACTAATTGATCAATAATTATTTCAAAGGTAGAGCGTATGTGGGCTATGCATTTCCTTTTAGTGCCCCTTATTTTCTTCAACTTGGAAACACATGCAAACTGAATGGCTAATGAAGGGCTTGGAAAAATATGCTTTAAAAACAAAAATAGGAAAAGGATGTGGCCATCCCTCAACAAAGGTACCCATAAATGAGACAATCTGAGCTCTTGTATGTCATGAAACCCCATACCTAAAAGTCTAATCTCATCGACCTCACATTCACCACATAGCATAGAAAGGATTATGCTTGGGAGCATCCCCTACTTGAGGAATTGGTTCACCTAATAGGGCATTATGACACCCCTCCCATATATAAATTCGGCAAGTTGTATAAGGTCTTTGAGCATTTGTTTATTTTGAAAAGGAGGGATTTAATGCACATCTTTGGGTGGTTATTTTATTAGATATGGCTTACTTGGAATTATACTTGTGAATTGTGGACCCTTGGAGGGCATATTTGTTTGTCTTTACAGGTCCTCGATAGGTGAAATCTTGACCGTGAAGGCACAAGGTCACTTTGACCTTCATTGGGGCATGAAGCCCATAGGTTGGATGATCTGCCCCCTCTCCCTGGACACATGGGAAGAGGAACATTTCCTTTGAAGGCACTTGGACACTGTATTTTGGTGAAGGAAGCTAAGGCACTATCTCTTGGATGTCTTGTTCTTGCTATTGTGGTGGAATATTCTTGCTAAAAGAGGGTTTCTTCATGCTTTTTCTTGGAATTGGTAAGGAATTTATGCATTAATTGTTTCTTTCTCTTCTTGTTTCAAGCTAGATTTCTCTGAAACCTTGAAGGAGTATAAAGGCATACACCATCCACTAATATCTATCATTATTGTTTTGAATAAGCTACTTTGCAAAGGTTGCTAGGAGGAGTAAAAAGGCTTACACCCTCCTAGATTTACCTTGCTAGGTTTTGTTTGCTCTAGGGAGTAAAAAGGATTACACCCCTAGATAAGTAACAAACCCTAGCTCTTACACAAGAGACTCCATAACCCAATTGGAAAGGCACTAGTCTTGTTTGCATTGGAGATATAAAATGATTGCATTGGTATGCGTAAATTGTTGAGATATTGCAATTGTTTAAGTTGGAATTGATTCTATATGCTATAGGCTTTCTTGTGCCCCAGGGGCATCTAGTTTAGCCAAGTAATTATCTTTTTTGTTTAAAATTAATGCTACAACCATTAGGGCTGCTGAAAAATATCTTTTTCATCATCTATTTCTCACTAATCTACCGCTGAAATTCACTTGTGAACCTTGGTTATTGTTCCACTTGTTATTGGCTAATTATTGGGTGGTTTACTTGCTGATTTCTTTGGCTAGATCTTGTTGTTGAGAAATTTTTTGCTACATCCACTTGGATTTCATAATAAACTTCTAATAACACTTAATAAACAACCCTAAATATCATCAAAGTCTTGGCTAAATCGTTGGAAGTTTAACTAGTTATTTCTAGCTTTATTCCCAACACTTTGTACTTGATTTTTTATGGTTAGATTTGTAGTGATTGATATCATTTGTTGCTGATTTATACATTCATATATTGCTGCAATTTTGGGACAGCAAGGTTTATTTCTGATTCTCCATTTCTTAAAGGCTTGGTTTGTCATCTTTTGTCTTGTTTCAGGCAGGGCTAACATTGTTTTGCAGGTACTAAACACTTGGCAACCATTTGACCCTTCACAAGACTTATCTTCAAGCCTTTATTAATATTCAATATTGACCTATAGGGGTGTTCTCTATCATTATATCACTTTCCATCTCAATCCCCCTAGGGTCACCAAGATCCCCCCCCTTGCGGTGATTTCATCATCACTAAAGAGAGGGGAGTGTCTATCTAAGGTGACAGTGGGTAGGTACTCTCGTAGTTGTCTCAACTTTGTGACTTGGGTTGGGCTTTGGCCAAGCTACAATCCATGTGATAACATGACTAACCTTGGTATTTATCCCTTCTTTCCTCATAGGGGGAGATAGGCTAGAAAGACTCTATAGCCTTTGGGTATATGATGCAACCACTTGTAGAACTATTGTCCAAGGTTAAAAACACCTCTTTTTTTATTTGATCCCAAAGGGTTAGATCAATTGGTTGTAGCCAATTGTGTTGGGTGTTTGGCTAGTTTTGTCTTTGTGGGTGCCCAGAACAAATCCCCCTAGGTGAGGTACACTAGTCTATGCCAACATGTTTACTAGGGATTCCATCCATGAGTGTGGGGAAGCATCCTTTGGGTTTCCCTGTGAAGTTGTTTTTTAACACACACACATATATATGTATATTTATATTACATGTGGTTCACAACACCAAATATCGGTACTTGCTACGTCCATGGAAAACCCCCTCGAAATCCACAAGAGAACATGGGAAGGCCGAGCATTTTCAAAATATTGGGGGCTCAACAACAAGAGCATCATATAGACCCATTTAAGGGAATCACATGTCACTTACAAGGAATTGAACATGGGTGGGGAGGGTAAAAACCATTCATCGTGAATTCTTTAATATGAATTCTTTATTGTTATTCATGTCATCATATATTTTCTGTGACATAATTATGGTGTTATTGCTCTTTTCCAATCTGTAATCATGGGGTTATATCTCAGATATAACCCCATGATTACAAATTGGAAAAGAGCAATAACACCATAAATATGTCACAAACAATATATGATGACATGAATAACAATAAAGAATTCATATTTATTTTCTCTAAATACTTCACATCTCTTTGAGAAGACTGTGGATGACTCCTTTAGTGTACCCCAACTACACAATGAAAGTTCAGCAACATTATTTGTGCAATATTGGAGATTGAAGGCACTATTATGTTAATCACACTTATTGGGTCAATCCAATGTCCTAGCTAATTCTCTTTGAAGTAGTTCACACACAAAGTTCTCATAATAGGTTTTTCAATGTCATCTGTATTTATCTCATTTGTTGATGGAGAGGTTCCACATTCATATTTGACCAAACTTGTCGGTGTGATTGTACATATGATGCAGAACCCCACCTCAACAGGGTTTGCTTGACCTCCCAGTCTCTGGATCTTCAAATTCCCAAGCCAAATTGACTCCTTTGTTCCCGCTGGAACCCTTCACACATATAACCACGTGTCCTTTTTTGTGCTACACCCGCGCGAACATGCACTATATGCGAGCCTCCACTCCATGTGACCACAAGAGTGACCACAACCTTAGCCCAAAAAGGTGTGTCGGTTTTCGTGATGTCGGAACTTTGTAAAGTGACTTTGCTCCCTTTTCCCAATACCCGAAATGTCGAAACTTCCTCTCCACAGATCAATGGTCCCGGTTACCCCATGATCTAACGGTCCAGATCACGTCGAGATTTCACATATTGGGGATTTGTGAAGTGGACCTCTCCCCTTCTCTTGAAATCTGAAATCACGATGACCGCTTTGTCAGATTGACGGTCCTAATTCCTCGTGATCCAACGCTCCAGATTCTTCCTTTTCCTATCGAGATTTCGCGAGTCATGATTCCCAAGAATAGCTTCCTCCACACTCTCGAATTTCGAAATGTCAATGTTTTGGAACACCCTATCGATGGCTCACACTCCTTGGGATCTAACGATTGTTATCTCTCTTGAACTCCCGAGTGTTGAAAGACACTCGGTCTTATCCTTTCTGCAAATCTACTAGATCTGACGGTCCACAGAAAATCAGTGCTTCTCCCTCCGAGAATTTCCATCGTATGTTCAGGCTCTCAATAGTTTCTCGCCAAATAACTTTGTGTCTTTCCTCCTGAGCTTGATTTCTGCAAGGTGACTTCGACCCTCGTCTGTCCTTTGGACTTTCCAAGTCTCTATCCTTCTTGAGCTTGATTTCTGCTGCAACCTCAAGGATTCTAAGGGATTCTTGTGCGCACTCCTTGCGTCTCTCACGATAATCCCTGATTATCTGATATATATCAACTTTGCATACTCCTTGCGACAGAAGTTCTTCAACCACTCACTTGGTTGGAAAACTCTAAGACTTTTCTTAGCCTGCGCACACCTTGCACGAAAATGTGTTATACTTGCACTTTTGTTGGTATAAGAACAACTCTATCTCTCCTGAGCTTTTCTGAGATAAAACTCAGAATCTTGTCAACACACTCCTTGCGGACCTTCACTGCACTCCTTGTAGGAATTCTCAGGAAGAGAAGCAATTAAAACTTATACTCCCCCTCTCATATACTTCATACATTCAACATGAAATCATACACATAAAGCATTAAAACAAATGCATAACAGAGCATATAAGCAAATTCTAAACATACCATTCAATAGATGCAAACAGTAACCATAGCAACACCATGAAATTGGATCAAAGCATTCTTATATTAATTCAAGTGCTTATGTACATGGTTTTCTATAGCAACAACTATCTGCTCAAACAACTTATACAATCTATGTTCTTCTCTGCTCTCCTATGCTCTCTTGCTCTACAGCTTCTACTCATACAATTGAGAATGATAATACAATACATACGAGGGAGATTTCTTGAGTTTTCCCTCCTACAAATCTAAGCTATCTTATCGAATTAAAGACTACAACTACTTTACATTTATTACATTAAATTCCTACAACTGACAGATGAGAGAAACGCTCAAGATCTACATTACAATCCCCAAAACATTTAATAACAATTACATCCTCCGAGCTATTACATTAATGTTTCATCTTTAAATTTCAAAACGTCTTCAAAATGCACACTGGTGCGTATCCAGCCATCCTCCACTTGCGCTTTCTTGTGATGCTCCTGCATCATACTCCTCTGGCTGAAAAAATCATGGACTCCTGTCCATGAGCTCCTGCACCATCTGTCCATGTTTCTGGATATCTTCTTTACTTTCCCAACTGGCATCCTCAATCGGGTACCGGTTTCTGATTTTATTCACAGCTCGGTAATCAATGCAGAGTTTCCAGGTTCCATCTTTCTTTTGTACCAACACGATTGGGCTCCCGGGAGGTGATGAGTTGGTACAGAGTTCTTGGATCTACCGCTTGATATCCTCATTCTCTAACAGAGAGCGACGGTAGACTAGCCCATTGGGCAACGATGTGTCCGGCGTTAGATTGATGGGGTGCCTGGAAAAGGTACTATGATAGGTGAGGAGAAGATATCTGAGTATTCTTCCACGACCATATCCACTTGCTTCTGCTGTGTGGAGAGGTCGGTTACAGAGACCTTGGATGTGGTTGTGATCTTTCGCTCATTATGAGAGCAAATCACGAAGAAGACAAACTTCCCTATCTAAGAGATGACCTTTCTGTATTTCTTGGCAGAGATCAAGGAAATAGCACTGGGTGGGACTTCCTCGCGTATCCTGTACAATTTCTTGTTCAAAGTAATAATAACATTGTGAGGCCTAGACTCATATACATCATGACGTTTCTATAAATATGGTTGGCCCAAAATAACATTACAAATTTTGAGAGGGGAAACATCACCCAATACCTCGTATTTGAAGGGCTTGAAGCTGTATGACATGTGACATTGTTGGCTGACGCAGATGTCGCTTGCTTGGAGGATCCATCCGATGGTGTAGGGTTGTGGGTGCGACGTTGTCGGCGGAGTGAGTCGCTTGACAACCTATGATGAGATGAGGTTCTTTTGGCTACCACTATCAACGATGAAGTGTAGAGGGGTACCCTTCACCCACATCTGTGAATGAAAAAGGTGCTTTCCTTCCTCTGGCTCATCTGGTTCACCAGGTTGGAGCTTGGTGGTAGCAATGGTAGCACCAGGTTTTGCGTCAATGATCCATCTCACCCTTTCTGGTTCTGACTCAAAGTTGAAACCCACATCTGATTTAGAGGTTTTCACCTCAGACACCAATGACTGCTTCGAGTGACAGTCAACAGTGTTATGCCAGGGGATCTTATGGAAGTCGCACCACTTCGAGGTATCTTTCTTTGTCTTTCGGGTGTCCTTCTTTGCTTGTGCCCTGGACTGGTTGTCCCGAGGTTGTCCATCTTTGCTCTGTCCTTTGTTCTGTGGGTTGGGGCCACCCTTTCCTGTCTTTTTCTATGAAGGGTTCCCAAGCCCAAATTGCCATGTCTTTTGTTTGAGCTTCTCTCAATTTTGACAGCATATCGGTAGTTCACACCCAAGGATGAGATGTACAAAAACTCCATTTCGACATGGATGTATCTATGCAGACTGTCGCAATAATTGAACACCAGATGTCATTCAGAATATTAGATACCCATCTTGGTGCGCAAGGTATGAAAGATATTTATGAACTCGGGCACCGCTTGGTCTCTTTCCTGCCGCAACGTGGTCCATTTTATGTACAAGTCGTCATAACTTCCAACATGGTAGTATTGTTCCTTAATAACATCCATGAAGGACTCCCAAGTGACTATGACTGTAAATAATGAGGGTTCCTCTATTTTCTTTTGCTCACGAAAAGTTTCCCACCAATCTTTGACATGGGGGATGACTTTGAGGAGCGTAAAAGTAATATTTTCTCTATTTGAGAAGTTATGGACAGAGAAATACCCTTATAGCATATTCAACCATTTTTCTACCGCATCTGCGTCTATCTGACCTTTAAATATAGGATTATCGAAGTTGATTTGTACCTTGAAGGGGGTGGCGCCTCCATTTGAGGAAGATGTGTGGCCTGTTGGTAGTCGCCGAAGGATTTGCGCAAAACTATCCATCATCTCATTCCTTTGTTGCGTGAGGGATTCCTCGAGAAACATTTTGAAGGGATCTCATGTCCCATCGTCTTTCTTTGCTTCTACCATGAGAGGTCATTTGGGCCTGCGAGAGCTTTTTCCCTTAAGAGAAACAAGCCCGAGACTCAATTCTTTGTACCCTAACCTCGTTGGGGACATGCATTAAGAACGATAAGAAGCAGACTGCTCTGATACCATTGATCCAGAATATATTTGCAGAAAAAAATGAATACTGATTATTATCAAAATATTCTTAACACATAATCATAGATATACAACAAAATTGGTTTCTATTCAATAAGGAAATAAGTTGAAACTGTAAAATGCAGTGAAAACAAGCTTTCTAGAGTGGTGGCGGCTTATCTCTGAGAAGAGATGTGATGACTGCGCTCATTCGTAAGAAGATGATTACAATGAGGCTCTGAAGGCCTTTTTACAATAAACAGGAATGTCAAAAACCCTAGACATCCAAAAAAACCTAACCCTAGGAGATGAAGCGCCAAAAGTCATGTGGGCCCCGTTTGGGTAAGTTAGTACATCAACTTCCCAAGGTCATAACTTTTGCATACGATCTTCATTTTAGGCGCACGATAGCCCATTGGAAAGGTCTATCCTAGGACTACACACTTGGATGCAATATATAGATGGTCATTTTGATTGTGGCGAGCCCTAAAAAACATTGTTTAGGGCCTCAAAATGGCCTCGCAAGTCAGGCACCCAAAAACTAGGGAAAAAACTGCCAAACTGGAAAACTGCCAAAATGAGTCAGTTGGAATAGGTGGGAGGCCACCGACATCCATCTGGATCACTCTAGTAGTTGAAAATTGATGGAAATGTTTACGCTGGACAAGCTCATTCAAGGGAATGTTCTCCCTTGGAATTTGTTCCTTTGGATTGGTGGGATTTGGAGTGGTCTCCTAATGTCATTGTTTCATTGAATGATAAGTTGGCTTCGATCATGGTTCCTAAAGTTGCTCAGAATGAAGAATGAACTCCGTTGTGGCAGAACAATCCAATGGGATCCACATTTGGTAATCAAGATTTGGTTGTATGTTTAGATTATGATAAGGAATCATAGATGATGTTGAAAAAACCTATATCTCAGATTAAGGGTTTTACCTTAGTGATGACTTCCTCAGTTTTGCAGCTAGAGGGAGAGGTTAAATTTTTTGAAGCTCAACTAGAATATATTAGGATTGATGGGAATCTGTTGATTGAAATTAATGAGGTGCCTACTTCGAATCATGTCACTTCCCAGGTCTTGGCAGCTGAAAAAATTGAGATCCCTACCCCCAAAACAACGTGGAAGTTGGTGAAAGTGATTTTAATTTTTTCCTAGCTAGTAATAAGGAGTATGTAGAAGTGAGGCAGAATTTAGAACGTCGTGGAGTGATCATGTATTTACTTCGCTACATGCCGAATGAGGCGACCTTCAACAAATGGTGTTTTTTGAACTAGGAGGTGAAAGGAATTTCTTTGAATTCATACTAGGGTTTGGGATATGTTATTGTTCAAACTCTTGCCAAGGGAAAGTCCCTCCCTATGAGGGAAATATTGGGGCAATGGAAAAGCAAGCCACCCACTATCACCTCATTGGCCTTGCTTCTACTCTTCAAGGCTAGAGTTTCTAACCTAAGGAGGGTTTTCCTATATGTTCAAACTAAGTCCTATTGTTGCAATCAGGACGGATGAGGACAAAGTCTTAGGTTTACTAAGGTTGAATTTCAAATGAATGGCCCAAAGAAGCATGAAAAGATAACACTACAAGGAAGATGAAAGCTTTCTTATAAAATTATTTCATTGTAGCACATCAATGGACTGTTATTCTTCATTCATTACCACGAAACAACCACCAACAACTTGCAATGTAAAATTTCAATGGACAACTTACTATTAAAGGAGCATATGTGTGTCATCAAATCATATCCATGAGTGCATTAGAAAACTCATAAGTACAATTATTCCTAGCACAACATAATCATAAGATGGATTGATATTAACAATAGATGTAGGCAACTAGATTTGCATCCATTCATCAATATAACAAATATATATGTGCCATGAATATATAATTGAGTGTTGGGTTGTAACTTACCCAACCTCCAAGTTGATTCCCATTACTAACCATTTTCATCTCGGATGCCACTCTGTAACGTACCCAACTCCCTTGTTGACCCACATTACTACTAAATAAAATGACTAACTATAACTCCAATATCAATTTAAATGCATAAAAATGCATAGCATGACATACAAGTTCATGAAGTTGTTCATAATAATTAAAAACATGAATGAAATTGATTTAAATATGTGCAACAACAATTAAACACAAACATCAACATTCAATCACATAAAACACAGATTCAAATGTGGCATTTACACACAACGTATAACAATAAATAAGATGAAACTCATAGTGAAATGCACAACAATTAAACTTGACATTCAACATAAACACAATGAATATCAACACTTATCTTTGCAAATATGCAACTAGCTACATAGGAAAAATGTTCCATCCAAGTGTAGACTT
>ML788264.1:141694-208339 GCA_009831015.1 Picea engelmannii | reverse complement strand
GGAGACAATCCATCTCGGCAATCATGAAGCCAAATCGAATGATGGTCTATGTCTTTCCCATCTTAGACTAGATCAGTCTAGTGTTGGTCATGTCATGAGCCATCTTGGCTTCATTGTTCTTGTATTTCTTGATGTATTTGGTGGATTCTTTGAATGAACTTATTGTTCACTTATTTCACTCGCTTTGCTGAAAAAAATATCTAAACATGTTTTCTACAAACATCTGGACTGTTTGACTTGCTTTTGTACAAGAAATACATCTCACATGAACATGGCATTTACACAACATATTTAATATGTTTATAGCATAAAGCATACATTTACATGACATTTAATCAATGGTCACTTATACTTATTTCATTCTTCTAATAAGTATTCTACCTCTTACTTCATACAGAGAAGATTATTTCCATCCTACTTTACAATAATGGAAACATAAGTTAGAAGGACTATATGCATGCTAAGTTTTCTATTTACAAATGAACATTAAAGTTCCATATTAGGTTGATTCCCAAAAAGGGAATATTCCCATATACCTATCCAGGGAAGGGATAGGTGGGACTCTTGCTGGACTCCTTTTGATAGCACTAGAAGGAGTCTCACAGTTTCATGTCTCTAACATTGCTTCAGAATCTATCTTGGACTTTGTTTCTAATGTTAAATCCAAGTACCCACTGGATCCAATTATAGTCCATCCAAGCAACCTATATAATCTCTCATTTCTGACACCAAGGACCACTATTGTGTCTTGAGTAGCTTTCTCTGAATATACGAGTACCTATCCATCCTGGAACGCAACTCCATTTCCCTCATCTTCGAAAGTTGATACTGAAAGTAATTTCACTTTCAATTCTGGAACAAATAACATTTGTTCTATACCCAAAAATCATCCTGACTCGATCTGGAATCTCACATATCCAACTCCCTTCACTGCATGTCTAGTGTTAGTCCCATATCCCACATAACAGTCCATACCAATTTATGAGAAGGTAAGCAATATTGACCTCATTCATGTCATGTGGCGAGATGAGCCACTCTCCATAAAACATACCTCTATGTCTTCATACACTATACTACCAAGACAAGCCATCAAAAATAATTATTTCTCAAATTTATCAGCAAGACTATCAACTTCAGGTGAGGTTTCTACCTGTTTTCTAGTAAGTGCTTTCACATCTTCTCGGTTCTGCTTCAGACAGAATTGTGGATGAAGTTTCCAACACTTCTCAATCCAATGACCATTCTTACCACAATGAGTGCAAAAGTTCTTGTTCATGTCCTGGAGCCACAAACCTTTCTTGTCATTCTCTCTATTCTGCATTGGGAAAATACCTTTGCTTCTTGCCTCCTTCTTGGATGACTTCCCCTGCAAGGATTGTCTCTTCCAACATTTTTCCATGCAATGGTTATTAAATCCATAGAAAACACATGGATACATAGACCATAATTTTGGTGTTATTGAACCATCCTTTCCCCAATTAAAGAAATCATTGGGATGATTACCAAACCTTTTAGGATTTCCTTTTATGTCAATCTCACAAGTGGGAAATGTATGCATTCCTTCCTTGCAATGCTAATATCTTATTGGAAATTTTTCCATTCCTTCTCTCATGTCCAATGAAAATATTTATGTATCTTCTTGACTGTGTCCATCATTGATGCACAAATCCCACTAAAATTTCTGATGAATTTCCTTTAAAAACTGGCTAGTCCATGGAAGCTTCTGACTTCAAAGATATTTCTCGGTGACGACCACTCTTTGATTGCTTTTACCTTTTCAGGATCCATCTTCAACTCATTCAAAGAGATCAAAAAACCTAAATAAATGAATTTTGTCTTCATGAAAGACGACTTCTTCAGATTTATCACCAACTTTTCTTGTTGCAACCTCCTCATCACTAAAGCTAAATGTCTCAGATGTTCTTCCTCAGTCTTACTGAAGATCACTATATCATCAAGATACACAATTACAAACTTCCCAATGCAACATTTCAAGACCTCGTTCATCAATATCATGAAAGTACTTGGTGCATTCATCAAGCCAAATAGCATGACAAGCCATTCATACAATCCTTCATTCATCTTGAATGTTGTCTTCCATTCATCACCTTCCCTCATTCTAATCTGATGATATCCGCTTTTCAAATCAATTTTTGAAAAAAACTTTGCTCCAATCAAGCAATCCATCAAGTCATCCATCCTAGGTAAAGGAAATCTATACTTGACGGTGATTTTGTTTATAGCCATCGAGTCTGTACAAATTCTCCATCCACCATCCTTCTTCGAACTTAACATTGTTGGTACAACGCATGGCTTCAAGATTTTTCTAATTAACCCCTTGTCCATCAAATCTTGGACTTGCTTCTTAACCTCTTCATTCTCCTGCGACATCAATCTGTACGTTGCTTTGTTTGGTAAACTCGCTCCTGGTATAAAGTCAATGTGATGGCTTATACTTCTGATGGGTGGCAACGAACAAGGTAAATTGTCCACCACTATATCAGTGAAATTCTCCAGCAGTTCTTGAATCTCCTCATGTGGATCATCTATTGAGGTACTGGTCAAGATGAATCTAAGTTTTCTCACCACAACAAATTGCATTTCTTCATCTTTCTTGACTTCATAGAGAAGTTCCTTCCCACTCATGAGAAGTATAGTATTGTTTGTTTATTCTTTCACCTTCTTGTCTTCAATTGGCAGCAACATATGCATCCTACCATTCTTCTCCAAGGTGTATGTTTTCTTTCTCCCGTCATGAACAACATTTCTGTCATACTGCCACGACCTTCCCAACAAAAATGACAGACATCCATGGGAATAACATCACATAAAATATCATCTCTATACCCCCCTATCTTAAATTCAACTAGACACTTTTTAGTGATTGTTACCTGATGTCCTTTCTACAACCACGAGACTTTATACGGACTTGGATGTGCAACTGTTTCCAACTCCATCTTTTCCACCATCTCTGTGGATACTAGATTATCCGTGTTTCCACTGTCAACTATCACCTTTCATACCCTATCCTTGGTCTTGCAAGAAATCCTAAATAAGTTGTTCCTCTGGACTGGATTCTCCATCTCTTTCTCTGGTTTCAAGAAAATTTTCCCCATCATCAAGGAACTTCCACCTTCTACATCTTCTACCTCAACATTCTGCCTATGAGCCTCTGAAATGTGAGCTTCTCCTCCTCCATCCCTTTTTCTATCGGGACATTCAAAATATTTGTGTCTGATCTTTCCACAGACAAAACACTTTATTTCACCTCCTCTGCCTATTCCTCTTCCTCTTGCTCAAGGAAAAGTGTTCCTGTCGACATATTGTCCTCCTTGTGAGATTCCTCCCCTTTCTGGGTGGTTATATGGTTTCTTTTATTCATCCTTGCACTTCTGTACTTTGTCCTGGGCAACTGATTTACCTCTACTCTGACTTCTACCTCTGCCCCTTCAACCTTGCTTTCGGGCCAATTTCACTTCTTCCTTTGAAGCAATCTGATAAGCATATTCTACATTCCCGATTTTCACCATGCTCATCTCATCCTGAATCTCATATCTTAGGCCATTCATGTATCTGGCGAATTTTTCATCATCACTCTCGTGATGACCAACTTTGATGTTTAACCTATAAAATTCCTCAGTGTATTCCTTCACTGTCATCCCTTTCTGTCTTAAATTATGCATCCTTCAAAACATATTAATTTGGTAATCCATGGGTATGAATTTGGATTTCATCTTCGCTACCATCCTATCCCAACTTTTGATTCTTTGTTTACCTTTGCAACGCCTGTCAGCCTCTAGTTCATCCCACCACAGTGTTGCATGCCCTTTCAGTCTAGTGACATCGTGTTTTACTTTCTTATCTTCCTCGATATCATCATAGTCGAAGTATTTATCTAGAGATCTAAACCAATCTAACAGCTCCTCAACGTCTAAGTTACCTTCATACATTGGGATGTCCAATTTTGCTCTGGAACCTATTCTTGCAACAACTTTAAATAGACGTTCCTCTACAACATCTTCGACTACAACTTCTTCTTTGGCTCCATCTTCGTTCTCACTTTCGGCCTCACTGATATATCCAGTATCAGGTGTTTGCCTCTATGTTGTCTCCATAGCATCCAATCGAGCACGAAGTTCCCTCATCTCCCTTTCCACGGCTAAATCGGGCATGGGTCTCTCTTGACATCTCCTCAGTGGCATTGTTTCAATCTGTCAATGCAGAATTCAAATCACAATTCTCTCCTGTCTTCCCTCTACAGAAAACAAAAGTTGTTAGTAAGTGGGGGGTCTCCTTGAAGAGTCATCGTATCATTCCCCCTCACACTTACCACCTTCCATTACTTCTTCCCCTTCGTTTCCCCATATTTTAGGTTTTCGGTCTTATTGACCCAAGAAGGGAATGTACCTCATTTCATGGGAAGACTAGGCTTGGAGGTGCCTTGGCAAAAACATCATGCAACAAAAGCTCACCCTGGGAACATGAGAGCAATGAAACGCCTCTCAAAAAATGAGGGACCCATAAAATAAATAACTAATTGATCAATAATGCTTTCAAAGGTAGAGCATATGTGGGCTATGCATTTCCTTTTAGTGCCCCTTATTTTCTTCAACTTGGAAACACATGCAAACTGAATGGCTAATGAAGGGCTTGGAAAAATATGCTTTAAAAACAAAAATAGGAAAAGGATGTGGTCATCCCTCAACAAAGGTACCCATAAATGAGACAATATTAGCTCTTGTATGTCATGAAACCCCATACCTAAAAGTCTAATCCCATCCACCTCACATTCACAACATAACATAGAAAGGATTCTTCTTGGGAGCATCCCCTACTTGAGGAATTGGTTCACCTAATAGGGCATTATGACACCCCTCCCATATATAAATTTGACAATTGTATAAGGTCTTTGAGCATTTGTTTATTTTGAAAAGGGGGGATTTAATGCACATCTTTGGGTGGTTATTTTATTAGATATGGCTTACTTGGAATGATACTTGTGAATTGTGGACCCTTGGAGGGCATATTTATTTGTCTTTACAGGTCCTCGATAGGTGAAAGCTTGATCGTGAAGGCACAAGGTCACTTTGACCTTCATTGGGGCATGAAGCCCATAGGTTGGATGATCTGCCCCCTCTCCCTCGACACATGGGAAGAGGAACATTTCCTTTGAAGGCACTTGGACATTGTATTTTGGTGAAGGAAGCTAAGGCACTATCTCTTGGATGTCTTGTTCTTGCTATTGTGGTGGAATATTCTTGCTAAAAGAGGGTTTCTTCATGCTTTTTCTTGGAATTGGTAAGGAATTTATGCATTAATTATTTCTTTCTCTTCTTGTTTCAAGCTAGATTTGTCTGAAACCTTGAAGGAGTATAAAGGCATACACCATCCACTAATATCTATCATTATTGTTTTGAATAAGCTACTTTGCAAAGGTTGCTAGGAGGAGTAAAAAGGCTTACACCCTCCTAGATTTACCTTGCTAGGTTTTGTTTGCTCTAGGGAGTAAAAAGGATTACACCCCTAGATAAGTAACAAACCCTAGCTCTTACACAAGAGACTCCATAACCCAATTGGAAAGGCACTAGTCTTGTTTGCATTGGAGATATAAAATGATTGCATTGGTATGCGTAAATTGTTGAGATATTGCAATTGTTTAAGTTGGAATTGATTCTATATGCTATAGGCTTTCTTGTGCCCCAGGGGCATCTAGTTTAGCCAAGTAATTATCTTTTTTGTTTAAAATTAATGCTACAACCATTAGGGCTGCTGAAAAATATCTTTTTCATCATCTATTTCTCACTAATCTACCGCTGAAATTCACTTGTGAACCTTGGTTATTGTTCCACTTGTTATTGGCTAATTATTGGGTGGTTTACTTGCTGATTTCTTTGGCTAGATCTTGTTGTTGAGAAATTTTTTGCTACATCCACTTGGATTTCATAATAAACTTCTAATAACACTTAATAAACAACCCTAAATATCATCAAAGTCTTGGCTAAATCGTTGGAAGTTTAACTAGTTATTTCTAGCTTTATTCCCAACACTTTGTACTTGATTTTTTATGGTTAGATTTGTAGTGATTGATATCATTTGTTGCTGATTTATACATTCATATATTGCTGCAATTTTGGGACAGCAAGGTTTATTTCTGATTCTCCATTTCTTAAAGGCTTGGTTTGTCATCTTTTGTCTTGTTTCAGGCAGGGCTAACATTGTTTTGCAGGTACTAAACACTTGGCAACCATTTGACCCTTCACAAGACTTATCTTCAAGCCTTTATTAATATTCAATATTGACCTATAGGGGTGTTCTCTATCATTATATCACTTTCCATCTCAATCCCCCTAGGGTCACCAAGATCCCCCCCCTTGCGGTGATTTCATCATCACTAAAGAGAGGGGAGTGTCTATCTAAGGTGACAGTGGGTAGGTACTCTCGTAGTTGTCTCAACTTTGTGACTTGGGTTGGGCTTTGGCCAAGCTACAATCCATGTGATAACATGACTAACCTTGGTATTTATCCCTTCTTTCCTCATAGGGGGAGATAGGCTAGAAAGACTCTATAGCCTTTGGGTATATGATGCAACCACTTGTAGAACTATTGTCCAAGGTTAAAAACACCTCTTTTTTTATTTGATCCCAAAGGGTTAGATCAATTGGTTGTAGCCAATTGTGTTGGGTGTTTGGCTAGTTTTGTCTTTGTGGGTGCCCAGAACAAATCCCCCTAGGTGAGGTACACTAGTCTATGCCAACATGTTTACTAGGGATTCCATCCATGAGTGTGGGGAAGCATCCTTTGGGTTTCCCTGTGAAGTTGTTTTTTAACACACACACATATATATGTATATTTATATTACATGTGGTTCACAACACCAAATATCGGTACTTGCTACGTCCATGGAAAACCCCCTCGAAATCCACAAGAGAACATGGGAAGGCCGAGCATTTTCAAAATATTGGGGGCTCAACAACAAGAGCATCATATAGACCCATTTAAGGGAATCACATGTCACTTACAAGGAATTGAACATGGGTGGGGAGGGTAAAAACCATTCATCGTGAATTCTTTAATATGAATTCTTTATTGTTATTCATGTCATCATATATTTTCTGTGACATAATTATGGTGTTATTGCTCTTTTCCAATCTGTAATCATGGGGTTATATCTCAGATATAACCCCATGATTACAAATTGGAAAAGAGCAATAACACCATAAATATGTCACAAACAATATATGATGACATGAATAACAATAAAGAATTCATATTTATTTTCTCTAAATACTTCACATCTCTTTGAGAAGACTGTGGATGACTCCTTTAGTGTACCCCAACTACACAATGAAAGTTCAGCAACATTATTTGTGCAATATTGGAGATTGAAGGCACTATTATGTTAATCACACTTATTGGGTCAATCCAATGTCCTAGCTAATTCTCTTTGAAGTAGTTCACACACAAAGTTCTCATAATAGGTTTTTCAATGTCATCTGTATTTATCTCATTTGTTGATGGAGAGGTTCCACATTCATATTTGACCAAACTTGTCGGTGTGATTGTACATATGATGCAGAACCCCACCTCAACAGGGTTTGCTTGACCTCCCAGTCTCTGGATCTTCAAATTCCCAAGCCAAATTGACTCCTTTGTTCCCGCTGGAACCCTTCACACATATAACCACGTGTCCTTTTTTGTGCTACACCCGCGCGAACATGCACTATATGCGAGCCTCCACTCCATGTGACCACAAGAGTGACCACAACCTTAGCCCAAAAAGGTGTGTCGGTTTTCGTGATGTCGGAACTTTGTAAAGTGACTTTGCTCCCTTTTCCCAATACCCGAAATGTCGAAACTTCCTCTCCACAGATCAATGGTCCCGGTTACCCCATGATCTAACGGTCCAGATCACGTCGAGATTTCACATATTGGGGATTTGTGAAGTGGACCTCTCCCCTTCTCTTGAAATCTGAAATCACGATGACCGCTTTGTCAGATTGACGGTCCTAATTCCTCGTGATCCAACGCTCCAGATTCTTCCTTTTCCTATCGAGATTTCGCGAGTCATGATTCCCAAGAATAGCTTCCTCCACACTCTCGAATTTCGAAATGTCAATGTTTTGGAACACCCTATCGATGGCTCACACTCCTTGGGATCTAACGATTGTTATCTCTCTTGAACTCCCGAGTGTTGAAAGACACTCGGTCTTATCCTTTCTGCAAATCTACTAGATCTGACGGTCCACAGAAAATCAGTGCTTCTCCCTCCGAGAATTTCCATCGTATGTTCAGGCTCTCAATAGTTTCTCGCCAAATAACTTTGTGTCTTTCCTCCTGAGCTTGATTTCTGCAAGGTGACTTCGACCCTCGTCTGTCCTTTGGACTTTCCAAGTCTCTATCCTTCTTGAGCTTGATTTCTGCTGCAACCTCAAGGATTCTAAGGGATTCTTGTGCGCACTCCTTGCGTCTCTCACGATAATCCCTGATTATCTGATATATATCAACTTTGCATACTCCTTGCGACAGAAGTTCTTCAACCACTCACTTGGTTGGAAAACTCTAAGACTTTTCTTAGCCTGCGCACACCTTGCACGAAAATGTGTTATACTTGCACTTTTGTTGGTATAAGAACAACTCTATCTCTCCTGAGCTTTTCTGAGATAAAACTCAGAATCTTGTCAACACACTCCTTGCGGACCTTCACTGCACTCCTTGTAGGAATTCTCAGGAAGAGAAGCAATTAAAACTTATACTCCCCCTCTCATATACTTCATACATTCAACATGAAATCATACACATAAAGCATTAAAACAAATGCATAACAGAGCATATAAGCAAATTCTAAACATACCATTCAATAGATGCAAACAGTAACCATAGCAACACCATGAAATTGGATCAAAGCATTCTTATATTAATTCAAGTGCTTATGTACATGGTTTTCTATAGCAACAACTATCTGCTCAAACAACTTATACAATCTATGTTCTTCTCTGCTCTCCTATGCTCTCTTGCTCTACAGCTTCTACTCATACAATTGAGAATGATAATACAATACATACGAGGGAGATTTCTTGAGTTTTCCCTCCTACAAATCTAAGCTATCTTATCGAATTAAAGACTACAACTACTTTACATTTATTACATTAAATTCCTACAACTGACAGATGAGAGAAACGCTCAAGATCTACATTACAATCCCCAAAACATTTAATAACAATTACATCCTCCGAGCTATTACATTAATGTTTCATCTTTAAATTTCAAAACGTCTTCAAAATGCACACTGGTGCGTATCCAGCCATCCTCCACTTGCGCTTTCTTGTGATGCTCCTGCATCATACTCCTCTGGCTGAAAAAATCATGGACTCCTGTCCATGAGCTCCTGCACCATCTGTCCATGTTTCTGGATATCTTCTTTACTTTCCCAACTGGCATCCTCAATCGGGTACCGGTTTCTGATTTTATTCACAGCTCGGTAATCAATGCAGAGTTTCCAGGTTCCATCTTTCTTTTGTACCAACACGATTGGGCTCCCGGGAGGTGATGAGTTGGTACAGAGTTCTTGGATCTACCGCTTGATATCCTCATTCTCTAACAGAGAGCGACGGTAGACTAGCCCATTGGGCAACGATGTGTCCGGCGTTAGATTGATGGGGTGCCTGGAAAAGGTACTATGATAGGTGAGGAGAAGATATCTGAGTATTCTTCCACGACCATATCCACTTGCTTCTGCTGTGTGGAGAGGTCGGTTACAGAGACCTTGGATGTGGTTGTGATCTTTCGCTCATTATGAGAGCAAATCACGAAGAAGACAAACTTCCCTATCTAAGAGATGACCTTTCTGTATTTCTTGGCAGAGATCAAGGAAATAGCACTGGGTGGGACTTCCTCGCGTATCCTGTACAATTTCTTGTTCAAAGTAATAATAACATTGTGAGGCCTAGACTCATATACATCATGACGTTTCTATAAATATGGTTGGCCCAAAATAACATTACAAATTTTGAGAGGGGAAACATCACCCAATACCTCGTATTTGAAGGGCTTGAAGCTGTATGACATGTGACATTGTTGGCTGACGCAGATGTCGCTTGCTTGGAGGATCCATCCGATGGTGTAGGGTTGTGGGTGCGACGTTGTCGGCGGAGTGAGTCGCTTGACAACCTATGATGAGATGAGGTTCTTTTGGCTACCACTATCAACGATGAAGTGTAGAGGGGTACCCTTCACCCACATCTGTGAATGAAAAAGGTGCTTTCCTTCCTCTGGCTCATCTGGTTCACCAGGTTGGAGCTTGGTGGTAGCAATGGTAGCACCAGGTTTTGCGTCAATGATCCATCTCACCCTTTCTGGTTCTGACTCAAAGTTGAAACCCACATCTGATTTAGAGGTTTTCACCTCAGACACCAATGACTGCTTCGAGTGACAGTCAACAGTGTTATGCCAGGGGATCTTATGGAAGTCGCACCACTTCGAGGTATCTTTCTTTGTCTTTCGGGTGTCCTTCTTTGCTTGTGCCCTGGACTGGTTGTCCCGAGGTTGTCCATCTTTGCTCTGTCCTTTGTTCTGTGGGTTGGGGCCACCCTTTCCTGTCTTTTTCTATGAAGGGTTCCCAAGCCCAAATTGCCATGTCTTTTGTTTGAGCTTCTCTCAATTTTGACAGCATATCGGTAGTTCACACCCAAGGATGAGATGTACAAAAACTCCATTTCGACATGGATGTATCTATGCAGACTGTCGCAATAATTGAACACCAGATGTCATTCAGAATATTAGATACCCATCTTGGTGCGCAAGGTATGAAAGATATTTATGAACTCGGGCACCGCTTGGTCTCTTTCCTGCCGCAACGTGGTCCATTTTATGTACAAGTCGTCATAACTTCCAACATGGTAGTATTGTTCCTTAATAACATCCATGAAGGACTCCCAAGTGACTATGACTGTAAATAATGAGGGTTCCTCTATTTTCTTTTGCTCACGAAAAGTTTCCCACCAATCTTTGACATGGGGGATGACTTTGAGGAGCGTAAAAGTAATATTTTCTCTATTTGAGAAGTTATGGACAGAGAAATACCCTTATAGCATATTCAACCATTTTTCTACCGCATCTGCGTCTATCTGACCTTTAAATATAGGATTATCGAAGTTGATTTGTACCTTGAAGGGGGTGGCGCCTCCATTTGAGGAAGATGTGTGGCCTGTTGGTAGTCGCCGAAGGATTTGCGCAAAACTATCCATCATCTCATTCCTTTGTTGCGTGAGGGATTCCTCGAGAAACATTTTGAAGGGATCTCATGTCCCATCGTCTTTCTTTGCTTCTACCATGAGAGGTCATTTGGGCCTGCGAGAGCTTTTTCCCTTAAGAGAAACAAGCCCGAGACTCAATTCTTTGTACCCTAACCTCGTTGGGGACATGCATTAAGAACGATAAGAAGCAGACTGCTCTGATACCATTGATCCAGAATATATTTGCAGAAAAAAATGAATACTGATTATTATCAAAATATTCTTAACACATAATCATAGATATACAACAAAATTGGTTTCTATTCAATAAGGAAATAAGTTGAAACTGTAAAATGCAGTGAAAACAAGCTTTCTAGAGTGGTGGCGGCTTATCTCTGAGAAGAGATGTGATGACTGCGCTCATTCGTAAGAAGATGATTACAATGAGGCTCTGAAGGCCTTTTTACAATAAACAGGAATGTCAAAAACCCTAGACATCCAAAAAAACCTAACCCTAGGAGATGAAGCGCCAAAAGTCATGTGGGCCCCGTTTGGGTAAGTTAGTACATCAACTTCCCAAGGTCATAACTTTTGCATACGATCTTCATTTTAGGCGCACGATAGCCCATTGGAAAGGTCTATCCTAGGACTACACACTTGGATGCAATATATAGATGGTCATTTTGATTGTGGCGAGCCCTAAAAAACATTGTTTAGGGCCTCAAAATGGCCTCGCAAGTCAGGCACCCAAAAACTAGGGAAAAAACTGCCAAACTGGAAAACTGCCAAAATGAGTCAGTTGGAATAGGTGGGAGGCCACCGACATCCATCTGGATCACTCTAGTAGTTGAAAATTGATGGAAATGTTTACGCTGGACAAGCTCATTCAAGGGAATGTTCTCCCTTGGAATTTGTTCCTTTGGATTGGTGGGATTTGGAGTGGTCTCCTAATGTCATTGTTTCATTGAATGATAAGTTGGCTTCGATCATGGTTCCTAAAGTTGCTCAGAATGAAGAATGAACTCCGTTGTGGCAGAACAATCCAATGGGATCCACATTTGGTAATCAAGATTTGGTTGTATGTTTAGATTATGATAAGGAATCATAGATGATGTTGAAAAAACCTATATCTCAGATTAAGGGTTTTACCTTAGTGATGACTTCCTCAGTTTTGCAGCTAGAGGGAGAGGTTAAATTTTTTGAAGCTCAACTAGAATATATTAGGATTGATGGGAATCTGTTGATTGAAATTAATGAGGTGCCTACTTCGAATCATGTCACTTCCCAGGTCTTGGCAGCTGAAAAAATTGAGATCCCTACCCCCAAAACAACGTGGAAGTTGGTGAAAGTGATTTTAATTTTTTCCTAGCTAGTAATAAGGAGTATGTAGAAGTGAGGCAGAATTTAGAACGTCGTGGAGTGATCATGTATTTACTTCGCTACATGCCGAATGAGGCGACCTTCAACAAATGGTGTTTTTTGAACTAGGAGGTGAAAGGAATTTCTTTGAATTCATACTAGGGTTTGGGATATGTTATTGTTCAAACTCTTGCCAAGGGAAAGTCCCTCCCTATGAGGGAAATATTGGGGCAATGGAAAAGCAAGCCACCCACTATCACCTCATTGGCCTTGCTTCTACTCTTCAAGGCTAGAGTTTCTAACCTAAGGAGGGTTTTCCTATATGTTCAAACTAAGTCCTATTGTTGCAATCAGGACGGATGAGGACAAAGTCTTAGGTTTACTAAGGTTGAATTTCAAATGAATGGCCCAAAGAAGCATGAAAAGATAACACTACAAGGAAGATGAAAGCTTTCTTATAAAATTATTTCATTGTAGCACATCAATGGACTGTTATTCTTCATTCATTACCACGAAACAACCACCAACAACTTGCAATGTAAAATTTCAATGGACAACTTACTATTAAAGGAGCATATGTGTGTCATCAAATCATATCCATGAGTGCATTAGAAAACTCATAAGTACAATTATTCCTAGCACAACATAATCATAAGATGGATTGATATTAACAATAGATGTAGGCAACTAGATTTGCATCCATTCATCAATATAACAAATATATATGTGCCATGAATATATAATTGAGTGTTGGGTTGTAACTTACCCAACCTCCAAGTTGATTCCCATTACTAACCATTTTCATCTCGGATGCCACTCTGTAACGTACCCAACTCCCTTGTTGACCCACATTACTACTAAATAAAATGACTAACTATAACTCCAATATCAATTTAAATGCATAAAAATGCATAGCATGACATACAAGTTCATGAAGTTGTTCATAATAATTAAAAACATGAATGAAATTGATTTAAATATGTGCAACAACAATTAAACACAAACATCAACATTCAATCACATAAAACACAGATTCAAATGTGGCATTTACACACAACGTATAACAATAAATAAGATGAAACTCATAGTGAAATGCACAACAATTAAACTTGACATTCAACATAAACACAATGAATATCAACACTTATCTTTGCAAATATGCAACTAGCTACATAGGAAAAATGTTCCATCCAAGTGTAGACTTGTTCCTCGAGGTCTCAACAACAAGTCACCCTCAATCTGGGGCTAGGAATTCACAAGAAAGGGAGTCTTCTAAAGGTGTATACCATCCACTCACAACAACTAAATTCATACAACCCTTCCAATCCACCAACTCTCTTTCCCCTCAATCTACACAACCAAAGGATTAGGATCCCCTTCTCTACCATGCAGTCCCTTGGGCTATCCCACTTCCCTCTAGGGCTCCAGTAGAGGCCAGATAGTAAATCTCTATGTGAGGGACTCCCATAAATCTAGCTATAACAAGAATTTGAACAATAGCAACTATTTTCTAACTCCACATACATTTCCCTTCTTTTTTCCCAACTATAGAAATTGCCCTCTTTTCCCATCGAATTTCCGTTTTCTCCCATGCATCTTGAATTTCCCAATTCCCAAGGTTGATTGTACTCATACCCATGCTCTCAATAACTAGGTGAGGTGACTTTTCCCACTAACTCGTCACATGCATTCAATGATTGGGCTTTGGAAAAATCAAAAAGGAAATAGAAGGTTCATAGTAAAATAAATTAGAAAGATGTCTTGGTATTAATAGACATGTATACTTCCCCCTTGGACCACCCCCCCTCTTGTGGAAACTTATCCCCCATGTTTCCATTCGTGTTCTTCTGTAGCTAGTGATATATTTTATTTATTATTTTCAATAATCAATGTTTACATATTACATCACTTGGGTTGTGACCATACATCATTTCTATAATATAAATCACTAATTTGGGGATTAAAAATGGGGATGTTACACTCCCCTCCCCCTACAATTTCCACTATCCTCGATGCACATCACCATACAATTTTACATATTTACATACATTTTTTTACATCAAAATACTTGATAATTCCACATCTTGATGACTCTCACAGTAATTTTAACATCCCCACTACTAAACCCATAAACATTCCTGATACCATTAATTTAAATACAACACATCTTGTTAAAAATGCGTGTATGTTAAAAAACAATAATTTTAAAACATGAATATAACTAATCTACTCCCATACAACAACATATAATTCATTTCAAACACCAAGTTAATGCACAACAAATTAAACCATCATTGTAACTCAGACACAAGATAAAACACTTATCTTTTTATAACAGTTGTGCAACCAGCTGCAGGGGATAAACATTCCACCCAATAATAGACTTGTTGTTCCAAATATCAACAACCAGTCACCCCTAAGTTGGTGATAGTAAAACATAAAAGCGGGTGTCTCTCCACAATCCACTCACAACTCAATTTTCTCACAATCCATTGTTTTTTCCTATAGTTGTCCCAATTTCTCTAGTTCTCTTCCTCTAAACCTGCCCAATGCAAGGAATGTAAACCCTTCTCTGCAAGCAGTCCCTTAGGATGTAGCATTCTTTTATTAGGGATTCCAATTAGTTTGGCCATGAATTTCTCTGTTAGGGACTCTAGGGATGTCAGCTACTATCAAAAATACCAACAACAAGCTTACTTCTCCAGTGAAAACTCTCCCACAAGGAGTTCACTCTACATGCCTGACAACTTGCCTCTTTTACAAGCCTGACAACTTTCTTCTTTAGTCTTCAACAACTCCAAAAAACTGCTAACATGTCCACCATTGTTTCCTCCGAGATACAACACTCTGCTCCCTCTTGTTGTCCCCAAAATCTGCCTGTAAAAATTGCCCCCTCTGGCCATACGAATTTTGTAACAACCCTAGTTAAATAGTTCATAGGGATTTTTAAGTATAATTAATTAGACAATTAATTGTCCTAATATGGTTTTAATTAAACAATGATTAGTATTAATAATATTATTTATTTATTTATTGTTTATAACTTTTGATTGATTAATTAATTGATTGATTGATTACTTATCACATTCAATGCATGGGTAATAAATTTAAGGGGATTAATAATTTAAATTTATTTAATTAAATACTTTACGTATGCAAGGGGGGAAATGAAGCATTAAAGAAGGGGATAAGATATTAAAGAAGGGGATAAGATATTAATGAAGGGGATGAGATAATAAAGAAGGGGGATAGGATAATAAAGGAGGAGATAAGGAAATTAAGGAGGGGGTGGAGAGTCGGTGAAGGGGGATATGACGGGGAGTCTTATAGGGAGGATCATTATTTTTGGAGGGGGGAAGCATTTTGAAGGGGGGACTGGATTTATGTTTGGATATTCTCTGGTGTGGAGAGTTTGGATATTGGGAGTTTAGTGAATCATTGCAGGGGCACTGGGTTGCTGGGGGTTTTTGGGCACGAGGGCTAGGATTCCTTTCGATATCCTGGAGATAGGGAGCCGGACAGGCTGCTCCTAGCTGGCTGGGAGGTTAGTCGGTTTGGGCAGGGTTTGATCAATGCATCGGGCTGGGCAAGGAAGCAGGAAAGGACAACCAGATCAACGGGGGAATTAGCATCAGGAAGAGGTAATTTATATTATTCTGTTAAGTAATTCTTATTCTATTATGAAATTTTTGTTCATTAATTAATTTAACATGCTTATATGTTGAATTAAAGAAATTACTGAGTTTTTCTGTGTAGAAGTAATCTTATCTGTTTCAATTTATGGATTTAATAGACTTAAATTAATTTGGTCCCAACACATGGTATCAGAGCTGTAGTTCACAATCTGGGCCAAGGGCCTACCCACCTACCCAGAATTAACCAAAAATGACAACTAAAACCCTATATTTACAACCCTTCAACAACCAAAGATAGCCCAGAAATTATAAACCCCGCAAAGAAAACTACCTAGAAATCATAAAGAAAAGAGTGAGTGTAGCCAAAAAAAAAGGAGACCCCACACATCCCTTGTTCCATTCATCTTCTACCTAACCTGCAAATGGCAAAGACAAGAAAAGAGTCTGGTTATACTTATAGAAGAATTATGTTTTGTTGCCTTATTGATAAAATCTAAGATATATATAAAAATCATATTATATGTGAAAATAATTGGCTTTGGAGAATCCTTCTTCTGCAAAATGGCCACTACCCATCTGTGTGTTGGTGTGCATACCCTCAGGCCACATGTTCACAATATCCCCTCCCCATCGAACCATGCTCACATAATCTGCTAGATGGTTGAATAGAAACGCAGGCCAGTACCCTACTAACTGTCTGTCTCCAAATTCCAGTCACCAGTTCCCATGATTTGGATCCTAATCAGTTCAATCCATATATGAGAAATCATTAGAATTAGCTCAAAAACTAGAAAAAATTTGCTTCAAACCTCTAGCATAATCCTGGATAAATAGTTACAGTGAGCTAATTTAAGTAACCAATTGAAAATTATGGTGAACTAAGCAAACTAATATGTAACGATGATAATTGCAATTCAGTATATTTATGCTAGTATAGACCCATAAAGGTCTATTTTGCATAGTATGGAATTAGCTTCTATGATCTAAATAGTTGTTGTTATGATCCATGACTGGATGGCTACATCCTTGCAAACATAAAAGCCTTACAAAAAAAAAAGAAATTATATAACAATATAAGTTACCTTCCAAACAAGCAAACTGATATCAAATCGGACATCATCATATTCTGAAGTTGGTGTTATGGCAACTCCAATGGCGATCTGGTTGTTTGTTTGCACGAATATGGAAACCACAAAATATCTGTTGTCTTATCCCCAGATGAACTGTCCAAGCCTTCAAGTAGCTTGTTTCCATATGCTCCAAAGATCTACGACTACTCTCTTCCAATGCCACCAGCAATGGATCGGTTGGATTTATATTTGCAACAGCCAAACCCATCGCTTCTTATAAAAAAAATTATGGATTTTTACCCATTTATCTCATATCTTCAACCTTAGAACCAGGTGCCAAGTATCGAGGACCAAATCCCAAAATCAAGTCATTGCTGGAATCTAGCACCAAGTGCCAAACCATTGAAGGGAAGAGCCACAAGGAGCGACTAGATTTTCACTACACGACCCATCGCTTCTAAAAAAAATAATAATATTGGAACTAATGGACCAATCTCTAATTATATCAAGTCTACCAAGCACCGAGATCTAAGTACACACACAAAGTCAGCAACACAAATCCCATGAGAGGCCCAGCCACGGCCGAGGAGCACGCTGCACACACCACAAACAATTTTTTTTTTTAGTAATAAACAACAACAAAAAAAAACCCTAACTTGCAAGGCACCACATGCACGGGTCTTTATTTGTGCATGATGTCACAAGCACCAGTGCCCAGCCACGGCCAAGGAGCCGCACCTGCACAAACACAAAACAATTTTTTTTTTATAAACAAAATAAAAAATAAAAAAAACCCAAGCGCACAAGCGTGAAGTACCAAGCCAATTCACGTGGAGAACGAGTCGGACGAGAGGCTCGAAACCACGACCCGATGTCGGAAACATCCAACAGGATGTTGATGTATGTTGAGCTGCAGGCTCTTTCTCCTCTGGTTTCCACTAGAGAAGTGTATTTCCTTCACTATTGCCAAAAGCGTATGGAAGGATTTTGGGTGGTTGTAGATCTGTCAGTGGATAGTTTGTTGGACACTTCTCAATTCCTTGTATGACACCGCGACCCCTACCCATGCCAATGGTTAACAACCATACCATAACCATACCGCCAGCGCAAAATCTCCAAGCAAAGTCACAAGGGAGGATCCCACGAGGATGTTGTATTGTTCACCGCGTCCACGAGAGCGCTACGTGTTTAGAACCAGCGCCAGCGCCCATGTGAAAGAGAACAACCATTATAGGTTTAAGAAGTTTCCACCAAGGAAAAGAAAGCGGTCGTATAGATTATTCGTTCATTTTTTTTTAAGCCATGAATGGAGCTATAGCTCGAGCAACCATTACCACAATTCGAGGGAGTAGTGACCTAACCCCAGTTTACATCAACAGAGAGACAATCCAATCACTGTAGAAAAGGGTTGCGCAAATAGAGTGAAGGAGCCACTGAAAGTTTGAGGAGCCACCAAAGATGAGTCACCATAGTTGATCAGTGACTACCATCATATGGGAGAGCCAAAAATCAAAGCCCATCGACCAAGTGTGCACTGCAAAAGAATAAAAAAGGGGTGGAGGGTTATTAATAAACGAAAACAAAAAAAAACCTGGAAATACAAGTCTGTGAGCTCAATGCCAAAAAAAAAAAACAGCCAAACACCTGTCACGTCTGTCATATTGTTAAACCCTTGACTCGAACTCTCGGCCCCTTCTCGCACCTACACCAACACATAGCACAAAGCCACGACCAGACCAGACCAATACCAGCACCAAGAGCACAGTGGAGAGGCGGCAGAGGGAAGAGGCGGAAGTGAAGGAGCATTAGGGTTAAGGAATAGTTTAGGGTTTTGGTACTGAGAGCCGAGGGTCGGGCACGTGGGCCTCATGCCAAAAGCCCAACCTTAAAGGCTGCCAGCGAATGCCTCGTTTTTCATTAAGTATTAAGCATATTAAACTCTCGCCAAATTGAAAGTAAGATTTTTTTTAGTAATATTAATTCTAGTTTTATTAATTTATTTAAAAGTATTAATACTATTGCGTAAATTTAAATTATTTAAATTAAATAATTTAAATAATTATGAGTTCTAATTTAATTTAATTTAAGGTTAATAAATAATTTAATTACTTTAATTTAATAAAAGATAAAATTAAATATAAATATAAATTGAATTAAATTAAATTAAATTAAAAGATTAGTGATATATGAGTTTAAATTTAATAATATATGGTAAGCTTAATATGATAATTAAAATTAGTTGACTTCATGGGTTTTGAACCCACGACCACCACCAAGTCCAAGCACTTTGGTGAGTGACCAAACACCAACGCGCCACACATAGAGCTTAAGGGTTAATTATATTTATAATAGAGTTATTCATATTTATAAAGGTTAAAGGATCTTGTAGAGTAGCGGGAGTTTGACGCATGTTGTGGGGAATAGTTAGGGTATAATAGGATGTATGATAGGAAGCACTATATATAGGATTTGATGCACTGTGGCAACTAGGGTACAGTGCTAGCGTAGCTACCAGGTGAGGGACTCAATAGTTTTCTAAGGCGAAGAAATCAAAGCTTAGACGCTTTAACCCTAACCTAGCCAATCCCCTAAAGAGAGTAATGTCTGTTTACAGACAAGTAAAGAAAAACTTACGCCTAACCCTGTTTCTAGTTTACGTAGCGCTAATTTTGAAACGTCCTTGAACTCACCCTGACAACTTTGGTTGATGTAGGTTAAATCATACAAGATGGTTAGGACTCGAGGGAATCGAGACAGAGGAGCATCATCGCAGGCACCGCCAACACCGCTGCCCCCATCGCCCAAACTAGCTCTCATACTGCGCTCGTTGGAGGCCATAAATGAGACTTTAAAGGGGCGAAAACTAGTAGGGACCGAAGCAGAACCCCCACTGTCTGGAACAGGTAATCCAGAAGCGTCAAGGGATTTAGGGGGAGGACCTCCACCCAAAGACATCACTCGAGAATTGCAGAAGATCAAACTTTCGGAGTTTGTCGGGGGTCGTGCCAGTGAACACACGGAGGCGTGGTTGGAAGGCATGACAAGGTTTTTTGCCTTAAGGGACTATGCATCCAAATCAAATTCGAAGATAGCAATTTTTCAGTTAAGAGACAACGCCTTGAACTAGTGGGGTAACCTGGAAAGACAATTGCATCTTACCCCGGACACAGTATCTTGGGAACTTTTCGAGGAGAGGTTCCGAAGGAAATATCTGCCAGCTTACTATGAGGAACAATAGGTAGGGGTGTTTCATGCCTTAGTACAGGGAAATAGATCTGTAGAAGAATATGAGATCAGATTTATGGAATTGCTCAAATATGTTTCGTGTATGGATAATGACCAACGACAGGCAGAGCGCTTCATCTATGGATTGAACCCTAAGATCAGAGCTATGGTGCAGATGTGGAAACCATCTTCAATAGAGGAAGTTGTGGAAAATGCGCATTACGTGGAGGAATACATGAACTTGAATGGAGGTATGAGGTCAACCTTTCCACATCATCCTAGATTCGTCGGGAAGGCCCCTGGTACATTTCCCAGGGGAGGGGGCCCAAGGCCACCTCCATATGGTAACAGAGTCGCGCCAAGGATAGTAGCCACAGGGATTTCAATGGTAGCAAGTGCACCATCTTGTTCATCACCAATGACGCAGATAGGTCCACGACCATATCAGGGAATATCTAGTAGGGGTAGGGGTTCCAGGGGAAGTGTAACACCCTGTTTCCCCTAGTCTGTAAAAATAACTATACTGGCTAAGTATTGTGGAAAACTAAAAAATGTGAATGTGTGATGTGAATGGACCTTGTGAAAGAGATCGATGAATGTGAATAATATCATGAATATATATATATATATATATATCAGATGGCTGAAGAAAGGTGGTGGAAGGAACCTGGAAAGGTGGCGTTAACTTCCACCGAAACCAATACCGTATTTGGACTTCACTGGCACAGAGAAACAAGAGTGGCTCGTTGGCCCCGAATTAAATGATTCGTCAGGTTGGTAGGTAAAGGGATCCTCATGATTAATGAGGGATGGGGGTGAACCGCCCATCCGTAGAGTCCTCAGACCTAACCACCGTGAGGAATATCGTGCCACACGCAACCTCGTCGAAAGGAGAAAAGGCTGGAGGAGTGTGGGATCAAGGAGTAGACACAAAGGAAAAAGGAGGAGGAGAACTCTGGAAAAACACAGAGTGAGTGATAGTGGACAAGAAGGAGAGTAACCTTCATTATCGGTCACTGGAAAACCGAGACTCAGTCTCATAGCATCGTGGTCTTAGCTTGGGGGTGGCTAGTGGTAAATTTGTTAGGAGTCGCTGAGCCTACAGTTGGGTGGAAACGGGCACCCCTCTCAGCAGTTGCAATCACATATGGTGTTCTTTCTGATAAGTGTTTTACATCTTGCATCTTGAAATGTATATCCTGGCATTTATGATCATCTTGCATCTTGAAATTTGTATGGTGACATGTATGCTCATAGTCTGTATAGCTTATGAATGGTTTGAGTATAAGACTGTCTGTGTGGTGTTTTGATTAGAAATGGTGGCTGCATGCTTTTATTCAAAGGACCACGTATGGCTTATGTTTATAGATAGATTTATATATATATATATATATATATATATGTGCATATTGAATTAATTCAGACTTCAAGTTTGTTCTAGGGAAATCTATACCCTTATCTGTCTCAGGTAATATCCTGGATAGATCTCCCCATAGATACACCCTTCTTCGAAAGCTTACCAAGAACCTGAAAAAGGATTTGAAGGAGCAAGTCTTAGCCATCTTGTACGAGGAAAAATGGGCCTCTTAAAACCCACCATTTCGGCATTTTGACACCCGGGGTATCTAAGCGCGAGTTCTCTCACACTCGCAATTCCCAAAACCTCGATCCACGAAATCCCGAGATGGCAGCGTAGGGTTAAGTATCGAATGACAGATGAGATACTGTCGAAAGATCTGTGGTCAATCACGACCGTTAGATTGGAGGAAGAGACGATGGCATTAAATGCCTTAACCCCTTTTTCCTTTATCTTCATGAGTAGCGAAGAAATCGGGACTGTAGATCCCCAAGGTCCATGAGAGTATCTGGACCGTTGGTTTTTCCACATCCAAGGACCAATGGGAGAGTGCACAGTGCGGGACAGATCTGAACTGTCAAATCTTAGTTCGAAAACCCGACAGTCGTTGGATCTGTCAGGAGATGCATGAGGGTTAAGCCCTCGTGAATAGAGGCGAAAGTCCTGAAAGAGAAGTTGGTATCGGGATTTTGGACTTCGGGATTTCAAAAGTCCTGATGACGAGAGGTCAAGAAACTTCACAATGAAAGTCCCGAAATAGATCTGAGTCGTCCATCCGTGGAGGACATGTGGCGGAGATCGACAGTCCATCGGTATTCGGATACTGAGGATTTGAATTGATAGAGGATTTGTTTCCTTGGGGGTCGCAAGTCGCGAAATCATGAAACAACGAGGACTGCCCATCTGAGGGAGGACATGTGGCTGCAATCCAGGATTTCGGGAGAGTCCCGAAAGGAAGAGTCCATCGGGATTTCGCAAATCGGGAATTCGGGAGTCTCGTTGACAAGAGGTCGGGCTCTCATATTCATAAATCTCGAAAGAGATAGGACAGATGCCTTATGAGAAGTGGTCACCTAGATTAGGGCATAGCCAGGAGGGCTATTGTGACAAAGGCCATTCCGGGGAAATCGAAAATTGGGAGTTTGGAAGTCCCGTTGACAAGAGGTCGGGCTCTCGTATTGATAAGTCCCGAAGGGAATAAGGTTGCGATCTTATGAGAAGTGGTCATATGGACCAAGGCATAGCCTAGAGGGCTATTTTTTGATCAAAGCCTCTTCGGCATTTCGGCATTTCAGGGTTTGCAGAGTCGAAAAAATCGACTCGCTTATATCGCTGAGTCGTGAAATGTGAAAAGGCGCCTAGTCGTTTGGCCTGTGATCATGATCAACGATCACACGGAGGTGGGAAAAAGGGAAAATCTATCCTGTGCTAAGCCCCGTAGGATTTTGGGGAGTTTGTCCCTCGAGAAAAGGCGAAAAATTTATTATGCTGCAAATTGGTATCAGAGCATGGTTACAACACTTGGCCTGCTTGGGCTCATGAACAAGTTGCGCAGAAGCTCCGTTTGAGACACTCCTAAAAGGAGTAGCCCCCTGTCTTAACCTTCCTAATCAAAAGATGAAGTTAAGAATGAAAAACCCCTATTGTTTGTGTCTACATGTGAGAATATGAATTATGTACTGGTTATAGATAAATATAAATATTGACGAACAACCAGCGTTTGTTTCCCTTTTTCACACAAGTGGAAGATCAACTGCGGGAAATTATCAACGCATGGTATGGTGACTCACCATGAAGTGGGAGAGGGCTCCCACAATAGAGACGAAGAGTCTGACGAAAGGAGGGCAGTAGGGACCCCTCCAAATCTAGCTGAGACTGTGAGGAGTCTCATGGTCAAATTACAAAGATGCAAGGCTGACAATGAAAGGATGATGAGAGAGCAAGAAAAGAAAACATAAATTAACGCAGTTTTACTACAAAGTTTATCCGATATACAAAGACAAATGCAGCATGAACCTGAAACTCAGAAACATGGTCATATCAGTGGTCACACTGAGAGGAGCACCTCGAAAAAGGTCCACCCCAGAATTAAAGGACAAGCGTCAGATGATTCCTATGAGAAGGAAGCTGGCGATTCGCAGGGCTCTTCTAGCAGCAGAACCAGTTCCTATTCCCGAAATAAATAGAAGAAGCAAAATCCTTCCAAAGGTCGAAAATTTGAAGAATTCAGAAAAGCCAAACCACCCTCCTTCGACGGTGAAATAAATAAGGGAGAGGAGGCAGAGGCCTGGCTGCTTGGACTAAAGAAGTATTTCAGAGTCCATGACTTTTCAGAAAATACGAAGGCCTGAGTAGCCATCTTCAACTTGAACGGAAAGGATTCCATTTGGTGGGAAGACCTTAAGAATTTGAAAGGGGTTCGCAAAGAGAACCTGTCTTGGGAATGGTTTGAGAAATACTTCCGGAAGAAGTATCTGTTGGAAAAATATTTCAACGAAAAGACTAAAGAGTTTTATGAACTCAAACTGGGACAACTCACTATAGAAGAATATGTCAACAAATTGCTCGATTTGTTGAGGTATGTACCCTATATAAAAGAGGAAAAGGAAAAGGTGCAACGCTTCATCAGTGGACTACCTAAGGACTATCGAAACAGAATTGAATTTGATGAGCCAAAGACTCTAGAAGGCACTATTCGAAAGGCAACCTATTGTCATGAACAGTTTGGGCATTGAGCAGAACCTTGCGAAGGATGGAAACAGAAGGATAGTGCAAGATTTCAGAAAAGGGGAATTAAATCCCCAGGACTTAAGAACTATAAGAAGAACCCAAGAATGAGCTTCCCAGCCCGAAGTATGCACCAGCAGAATTTTCCCTCCTTGAGCGGAAATAAAACTTCTAGACCCATATCAGTGAAGACTGATAACCCAAAGAGAGAAACTTTGAAATGTTGGGTTTGCGGGGAAGAACATCTATTGAGAGACTGTCCACACTGATAACATAATAGTTGGAGGATTTATAACATCCAAGAAGATACTACCGTCAATGATGTGGCCAGGAGTGAGACACAAATTTACACAGCCTTGGATAATAACCAAGCTGACCACCAAGCTTCAGTGGTGGAAATAGAAGGTATGATTTCCAACCATCTAGTGTCTGTTTTAATTGACCCTGGTTCAAATTTGAGTTATATAGCCCCTAAAGTTGTTGATAAGTGTAAACTACAGCCACAAAAACATACCAAGCCATGGTTGGTACAGTTAGCCACTGGCACCAGAAGAAGGGTAGCAGAGGTTATACCAGCCTGCCAATTGATGTTGGGTAAATTCCCCACCCAAGAAACCCTTAACATATTACCCCTGGGATCGTATGATCTATTGATTGGTATGGATTGGCTAGCTACCCATAAAGCCAGATTGGACTGTTACCATAAAACTATAGAATGTGTAAGTAAGGAAGGGAAGAGGATAACCCTTCAAGGGATCCGAAAACCTGTCTCGGTGAGACAAATATCAGCTCTGCAAATGAGAAAGTATTTCCAAAAGGGATGTACCCTATATGCAATACAGTTTTTGAAAACAATCGAGGGTGACAAACCAAGCCCTGACGATCACCCTATCCTGAGGGAATACAGAGATGTGTTTCCGGAAGAGGTATCGGGTCTACCTCCGAGAAGGGACATAGAATTCTCAATATAACTTGCACCGGGAGCGGTTCCGGTGTCTAGGACACCCTACCGGATGAGCACACCCGAGTTAGTTGAACTCAAGTTGCAATTAAAAGAAATGATGGATAAAGGTTATATTCGACCCAACGTATCTCCATGGGGAGCACCAATCATGTTTGTGAAAAAGAAGGATGGTACCCTTAGACTGTGTATAGATTATAGACAACTCAATAAGGTAACCATAAAGAACAAGTACCCCTTTCCCAGGATCGATGAATTGTTCGACTAATTGGGGGGTGCGTCTATTTTCTCAAAGATTGACTTGAGGTCGGGATACCATCAAGTCCGAATCAAGGGTGAAGCTATCCATAAAACTGCCTTCCGGACACGGTATGGTCACTATGAGTTCATGGCAGTGCCATTTGGGTTAACCAATGCCCCTTCCACTTTCATGTGCTTGATGAACAATGTACTCAGTAAATTCCTAGACAAATTTGTGTTGGTTTTTATTGACGATATATTAATTTACTCCAAGAATAGAGAAGAGCATGAAGACAATCTTAGGATTTTGTTGCAAGTGCTAAGAGAACATAAGCTCTATGCCAAATTCAGCAAATGTGACTTCTTCTAGAAGAAAATAAATTACTTAGGCCACGTCCTATCTGAAGAAGGGGTAGCAGTAGACCCTGACAAGATCAGATCTATCATGAAATGGCCTACCCCAAAGGATGTTTCAGATATCAGGTCCTTTATGGGATTCGCAGGTTACTATAGGAGATTTATAAAAGGATTCTCCAAGATTGGTTGTCCAATCACTGCCCTCCAGAAGAAGGGGACAAAATTCATGTGGACACAAAAATGTGAAGAAAGATTTCAAACCCTGAAACATCTACTGACCCATGCACCCATGTTGAAGATTGCCAATCCAGAAGTTGACTTCCTCATGTGCACAGATGCTTGTAAGGAAGGGCTTGGAGGAGTCCTTATGCAAGAAGGAAGTGTGATCTGCTATGAATCCCAAAAATTGAACGAGCATGAAGTCAACTATGTGACCCATGATCTAGAGCTGGATGCCATAGTGCATGCCTTGAAAATGTGGAGGCATTACCTTCTGGGAAGAAAGTTTGTACTTATGACAGATCACTGTGGATTGTGATACCTATTTGATCAACCAAAGCTCAATGCTAGGCAATCTAGGTGGATGGCCCTCCTTAGCAAGTTTGATTTCAAAATCAAACACATTAAAGGAAAGGAAAATAGGGTGGCCGATGCCCTTAGCAGAAGTATGAAAACAATTCACCTGGCAGCGGTGAGAACCTGCGAGACAGATGTCAAGGAAAGAATCAGAAATGCACAAGAAACAAATCCCTTCGTCCAGAACGTGACCATGTACCTACAGCAAGAACCCGCCAGAGTAAAATATGAAGGCTACCAGATGACCGAAGGAGGTCTGCTCACTTACAGAAGCAGATTTTATACTCCAAATTGTGACTACTTAAATAGGTTCCTACTGGATGAACTACATAAAAGACCCTATTCTGGTCATCCAGGATACCAGAAGATGATCACGGCCACTAGGAGACAATTCTATTGGCCTGGAATGAAGAAAGACATAGCTGAGTACTTGGTCAAATGCATAGAGTGCCAATAGGTTAAAGAAAAACACCGACACCCAGCAGGATCATTACAACCTCTACCAATCCCAAAATGGAAATGGGAAACCCTCTCCATGGATTTCATCACCGGATTACCAACATCAACCAAACAGAACGATCCCATTATGGTAGTGGTGGATAAATTGAGCAAGTCTGCCCATTTCATCCCCATCAAATCCACTTGCAAAGAAATCAATATCGCCCAGATATTCATGTAGGAGATATTCAAACTCCATGGTATGCCAAAAGAGATCGTGTCTGACAGAGACATGAAATTTACTTCTAACTTTTGGAAATCACTGATGGTTGGCTTAGAAACCAAATTGTTGTTTAGCACCACCTATCACCCTCAAACCGACGGAAAAATAGAAAGAGTGAACCAAATACTTGAAGACATGCTAAGAATGCATGTAATGCATCAACCCAAGAAGTGGGAAGACTACCTGCCACTGGTAGAATTCACCTACAACAACGGCTACCAAGCATCCTTAAAGATGATTCCTTCAAATTCCTCTACGGTAGACCATGTAACACTCCAGTCAGCTGGAGTAATCCCATAAATAGGATTTCTTTTGGACCCGACATGTTGAAAGAAATGGAACAACAGGTGACTCAGATAAAACAAAACCTGAAGGCCACTCAGAACCGACAGAAAAGTTATGCCGACCAAAAGAGAACTCCAAGAGAGTTCAAAATGGGAGACCATGTATATCTCAGAGTTAGACCTAGGAAGAGTTCTATGAAAATGGGAGCTTGTGCCAAGTTGGCACCTCGGTATTCTGGACCCTTTGAGGTTCTAGATAGAGTGGGACCTGTAGCCTATAGGCTAGCACTTCCTCCCACAGTAAAAGCACATAATGTTTTCCATGTCTCATTATTGAAGAAATATGTACATGATGCTAATCATATAATTGATTGGTCTGTGATCCAAGTGGAACCAGAGGGAGAATTTCTACCAAAACCTTAATGCATACTGCACAGAAAGGAAACCCCGCTCTGAAACCGAACCATTGAACAGGTCAAGGTGTAGTGGAAATATTTTGGCCCAATGAGGCTACATGGGAAATGGAGGATGCCATGAAGCGGGCATATCTGATTTTGTTTACATATGTACATGCATGTCAAGTTGATAGATAGAACATCGAGGACGATGTTCCTTTAAGAGGGAGGGAATTGTAACACCTTGTTTCCCCCAGTCTGTAAAAATAACTATACTGGCCAAGTATTGTGGAAAACTCAAAAATTTGAATGTGTGATGTGAATGGACCTTGTGAAAGAGGTCGATGAATGTGAATAATATCATGAATATATATATATATATATATATTACAGGACTGCTGAGAGGGGATGCGCTGAAAAAAAGATCACGATGGTTGAAGAAAGGTGGTGGAAGGCACCTGGAAAGGTGGCGTTAACTTCCACCAAAACCAATACCATATTTGGACTTCACTGGCCTAGAGAACCAAGAGCGGCTCGCTGGCCCCGAATTAAATGACTCGCCAAGTTGGTAGGTAAAGGGCTCCTCATGAGTAATGAGGGATGGGGGTGAACCGCCCATCCATAGAGTCCTTAGACCTGACCACCACAAGGAAGATCATGCCACACGCAACCTCGACGAAAGGAGAAAAGGTAGGAAGCGTGTGGGATCAAGGGGCAGACGTGAGGGAAAAAGGAGGAGGAGAACTCTGGAAAAACATAGAGTGAGTGATAACGGAGAAGAAGGAGAGTAACCTTCGTTCTTGGTCACTGGAAAATTGAGACTCAGTCTCACAGCATCGTGGTCTCAGCTCGGGGGTGGCTAGTGGTAAATCTGTTGGGAGTCGTTGAGCCTACGGCTGGGTGGAAACGAGCACCCCTCTCAGCAGTTGCAATCACATCTGGTGTTATTTCTTATAAGTGTTTTACATCTTGCATCTTGAAATGTATATCCTGGCATTTATGATCATCTTGCATCTTGAAATTTATATGCTGACATGTATGCTCATAGTCTGTATAGCTTATGAATGGTTTGAGTATAAGACCGTCTGTGTGGTGTTTGATCAAAAATGGTGGTTGCATGCTTTTATTGGAAGGACCACGTATGGCTTATGTTTATATATATATATATATATATACCCTTATCCGTCTCAGGTAATATCCTGGATAGATCTCCCCATAGATACACCCTTCTTCGAAAGCTTACCAAGAACCTAAAAAAGGATTTGAAGGCGCAAGTCTTATCCATCCTATATGAGGAAAAATGGGCCTCTTAAAACCCGACATTTCGGCATTTAGGCACCCAGGGTATCTAAGCACGAGTTCTCTCACACTCGCAATTCCCGAAACCCCAATCCACGAAATCCCGAGATGGAAGCGTAGGGTTAAGTATCAAATGACGGACAAGATATTGTCGAAATATCTATGGTCAATCACGACTGTTAGATTGGAGGAAGAGATGATGGAATTAAATGCCTTAACCCCTTTTTCCTTTATCTTCGTGAGTAGCAAAGAAATCGGGACCATAGATCCCCAAGGTCTGTGGGAGTATCTGGACCGTTGGTTTTTCCATGTCTAGGGAGCAGTGGGAGATTTCACAGCACGGGACAGATCTGAACCGTCGGATCTTAGTTAGAAAAACCGACAGTCGTTGGATCTGTCAGGAGATGCATGAGAGTTAAGCCCTCATGAATAGAGGCAAAAGTCCTAAAAGAGGAGTTGGTATCGGGATTTTGGACTTCGGGATTCCGGAAGTCCTGATGATGAGAGGTCGGGAAACTTCACAATGAAAGTCCCAAAATATATCTGAGTCGTCCATCCGTGGAGGACATGTGGCAGAGATCGAGAGTCCATCGGTATTTCAAATATCGGGGATTCGAATTGATAGAGGATCTGTGTCCTTGGGGGTCGCAAGTCGCGAAATTGTGAAACGACGAGGACTGCCCATCTGGGGGAGGACATGTGGCTGCAATCCAGGATTTCGGAAGAGTCCCGAAAGGAAGAGTCCATCAGGATTTCGCAAATCGGGAATTCGGGAGTCCCGTTTACAAGAGGTTGGGCTCTCATATTCATAAATCCTGAAAGAGATAGGACGGAGGTCTTATGAGAAGTAGTCACTTGGATTAGGGCATAGCCATGAGGGCTATTGTGGCAAAGGCCATATCGGGGAAATCAGAAATCGGGAGTTCGAAAGTCCCGTTGACAAGAGGTCGGGCTCTCATATTGATCAGTCCTGAAGGGAATAACGCTGTGGTCTTATGAGAAGTGGTCATATGGACCAAGGCATAGCCCAGAGGGTTATTTGTTGATTGAAGCCTCTTCGACATTTTGACATTTTGGGGTTTGCAGAGTCGAAAGACTCTACTCGCTTATACCACTGAGTCGCGAAATGTGAAAAGGCGCCTAGTCGTTTGGCCTGTGATCATGATAAACGATCACACGGAGGTGGGAAAAAGGGAAAATCTAGCCTGTGCTAAGCCCCGTAGGATTTCAGGGAGTCTGTCCCTCGAGAAAAGGTGAAAATTTTACTATGTCACAGCGAGTATCTGACAAGAAGGAACTCATTTCAGAGACAATCACAAAACAGTGCGCAGATTCAATTCCGTGTTACCTGTTGGGGATATGGAGGACCCCATTACCAGCGTGACTGCCCAGAGTTATAATCAGGACTCGCGCATAGAGAAGGAAAGGCCCCGATGGGAAGAGAAAGCAGCAGCCACCATATTTACGCAGCGGTTAATAATCGCCAGGCGGAGCATCAATCCAAGGTGGTGGAGTCATCAGGTAAGCTAAATCATATCAATGTTAAGATTTTATTTGATTCTGGTGCGATAGATAGTTTCATTTCACCATCTACATTAGAAAAGAGTGGGTTGGCAGCCTACGAGCACAATGACTTTAAACAAGTCGAGATGGCTTCGGGGGAAAAACAAGCAATAGGACCTAGTGTTGATAGTTGTATAGTAGACCTAGGAGTGTGTACTACCAGGTTGAAGGTATACGTCATTGCTCTCAAGGTGTATGACCTAATCATAGGAATGGATTGATTAGTAGCTCATCGAGCTTTGGTAGATTGTTTCGCAAAAATTTTGCTCTATGTAGACGACGAAGGAAGGTCGGTAGATATCCAGGGTGTACGGAGAAAGGTGTCATTACGCTTTATCTCAACTATCAAAGTTAAGCGATGCTTGAGGCAAGGGTGTCAACTATATGTAGTGGAAGTTGTTAGTGTCAGAATTCACCCCTAGATTGCTTACAGGAGTAGAGCTTAACGCCCATCAGTTTTATGTCATGATTTATTTAATGGGGTGATCAGATGGATAGAAACTCGAGAAACTATGGCTTGAGCTCGGGAAACTGGGCTTGGTATGTAGAAAGAAAGGGAGGCTTGATCCAACTTCTGTCAGTAAGTTGATTAAAGGGTGGTAGATGGAAGACTTGTGAGGAGGGTGAGCAAGACTGCCTCGGGCAACAGGCCTTTGAAAGCTTGAAGAAGAAAAACTCAGAAGCCAAGATCCTCTTGGTCCAGAGTTTCAAAGAGCTGAGGGGGTGACTCGACTAAATCCTTCAATTCTGAGTCATTTCAGTGCTGGGAACATCACAAGAACCGATTAGAAACAATGTGACTATTACAGTGATCCAACCTACATCATCCTATAACATCCACAGCTCGACTGGATACTCCAATTTCGAGTTGTTCTAACACAGTAAACAAAGAAATGGAAGGGAAGTTGACATCCATAAAGTAAGAAATCTCAAATGCCTTCTACATTAACCAGAGTGACCAGCGCTTCATCAAAACCTTACAATCGGGAGCTTTGCTCAACCATCAATACTTTCAAAAATACAAAGACTGAGTCTATATACTCAGGAAAATTCACCTTACAAAGGCGTGTCTAGTCACCCAAAGCTTGGTGTCTCTTCAATCAAACTCGTACTGATATCTTTCTTTAAGCGCCATCTTAACTATGCATGGCTCCTGTACGGAGGGTAGGTGAGCCATTAAGTGCTCGGCTAGCGTGCGCAGACTTCTCTGTCGAGTTGAGGACTTCGGCATGGCTTCTTTGAGAAAATCAATGAACAGGACCTCTGCGAGCAGGCAGCTTGCCAAACCCTCCATTCCCCTCACTTAATGAATGAAAGGAGGTTTCAACCACCCGCTCTTGCCTTCATTTACTTCAATTCTAGAAACAGTATTGGAATCAGGTCTGATGGTGCCTGGAGATCGCGATGATCCCCTTTGTAACTGAACTCGGCGCCTTTGGCCATCTTTACACAGCTCCTTCCTCTCCCGAAGTGACCATGGGTTGTAACCATGTGCTTATTTCCAATACGCTTTCAGCGTTCACGAATGGGAAGGAGCTATTCCTGCAATTAAAAATCGCGATGAGTGAAACGCCGAGACGGCTCAATCTGGTGCCACGCGTCCCTCTGAGATTTGACGGTCTTGAACTCACCCGACGCTGCTGTGGGCCCGGGTCCGGGACTCTCCTGGCATCTCGTGCATCGAAACATAACGGAGTTGCTTTTTGCGCCTTGGAGTCGCGATGGGAGAAATGTCGAGATGGCTCAATTTGCCGCCAGGTGTCCCCTTTGGATGGACAGCTGAAAATTCTTCATGATGTAACGGGCCCCAGTTTCGGCGTTGTCGGGGTTCGGGGTTTCGCAATGTTTGAAGACATAAAACCTTCCCCATACGAACTCCCGAATGTCGAAACGCCGACGCGGCTAGATCTTGCGCCACGTGTCCTTAGAATGAATGGACGATGGGCATTTGATATTTAAAAGGGAGCCACCCTTGTTCACAGGCTCGCTTGAAGTGACTTAGTGCTAGGACCATGGGTTGGGCTTCAAAGGCGCTTTCAGTATTTCACTGATCGACAATCTCAATTGCAACAAACGGGAGGCTCCTTGTTTACCTAAACTCCGATCCCCGATACACCGATTGGAAGCCACCTGTCCCAATTGGATTGGACGAACCAGATTTGTCTTGAATTATTGGAGCTATCTCCTGCATTAACCCTGGGGAAACTTGGCAGCCCCGAAATCCTGATGACCATTGATCAGCTTTATAGGTGGATCTCGGTGACCGTCAAAAAAGCTTCGTCCATTCGCTGGAATTGTAACTAAAAGGGGTTCCTCCGTGCTGCGCTTGGGCGCTTCCTGGGAAATCCTGCAAACCTGTGTACCTTTGTGCCCCGATACCAAAATTGTTGCTAACATTAGGCTCCATGGGGGATAGAGTCGTCCCCGCAATGCTCTAAGGACTCATTTTGCAGTTCCAGTGTCTTGTTGTTGGGCTATGGAGTCATTATTAAGCCGAAAAATAAAAACGAAAACGGACAAAGAAACAAAGGACAATATTTACAAACAAAGGACCCATCCGAGAATCAAACAAAACATTTCTTCAGAAAATGCCCATTCGCTAGGCTGCTGAAAACTTCTTCACCTTCCAAACCCTGCAACCTGTAAGTGTTTTTTAAGAAAGTCTCAGAGATTTTGAAAGGCCCGATCCACAAGGCTTCAATTTTTTTGTGTTTGCCCTTATCTTGCTTAGGATCATCCCATTTTAGCACCATGTCTCCTATCTGGAACTTCTCTTTCTTGGCCTTCTTATCGAAAACCTGCTTGATCTTTTGCTGATGGTCCTGAATCCTGCCCATTGTCTGCTCCCTAGCCTGCTGGACCTCCACTAGATGATGAATTCTTCTGATCATGTCATCAGGCTCCTCCTGATGGTCCTGGATGAATTTTTCTACAGGAATGACTAAATGAGAGGGGAAAACAGCCTCCGCTCCATAGACTAATTGGAAAGGAGAGACGCCGATAGATCTCTTTGTGGTCACTCGGTCGGCCCACAGAGAAAATTTTAATCTAGAATACCAAGCCTTCTTGTTGTCTTCCAACAGCCTTTTGATGATCCTTATCAGGCTTTTGTTGGAGGATTCTGCTAAACCATTGCCATGTGGATAATATGGGGTGGAGTGAATCAGCTTGATTCTAAACTGCTCGCAGAACTTGGCCAACGGCTCAGACCCAAAAGCAGCTACATTATCAGTGACAATCTTATTTGGCTAGTCGAACCTTGTGATGAGGTCCTCCAGGAATCCAATGATTACCTTGTGGGAAGCACTCCTGGTAGGGATAGCTTCAATCCACTTGGTAAAGAAATCTGTAGTAGTCAGGATCCACCTGTGCTGCCCACTGGAAGTAGGGTGTATTTCTCCAATGAAATCTAGGCCCCACTACTGGAAAGGTCCTGAAACCACCACCGGATTTAACGACAAAGACTTGAGCTGCTGCTTTCCTGCAATTTTTTGACATTTGATGCATGCTCTGACCTTTTTGCAGACGTCAGTGAACACGGTAGGCCAGTAGTATCCAGCCCTGAGGATTTTGTGGGCTGTGGCTTTCCAGAAATGGTGCCCTCCACACAGGACACTATGAAATTCAGCCACAATCATTTCGGTCTCTTGTGGACTCATGCATTTTAAAAGCACCCCTGGGGGGTCTTTCCAATATAACACTTGATCGATCAGGCAGTATCTGACTGCCTTGAGCTTCAGAGCTCTTTCTTTGTTCCTTTGCAAGTCGTCTGGGGGCCGCAACTCTTGCAGAAAGTATATGACATCCTTATACCAAGGACATCGAGCTAATGGGGGCTCTCTTCGAGGGTCCATTTCAGATAGCCGACTTTGTGGAATTCCTGAGAATTCGTTTATGAAACTTATCCCCAAAGTTTGGCAGTTTGCTTCAGCCAACAACTTGGCTAAACCTTGACCTTTGATCAATTTGGTGGGCCTTATTTCCAGGTCGAATTCCAGGATTTTGGCTATCCATTTTCTCCTCCTCCTGTCTATGTTAGGCTGAATAAGAATGTCATTAACAACAACCAAGGGGACATAGGTGACGATCTTTGACTGTAGGATGTAGGTTCTAAAAGCTTTGAGAGATTTTACTAGAGCATAGGCCTGCTTCTCCATAGTGTCATACTTGACTTCGACATCCCTCAATGCTCGGCTGAAATAAGCAATAGGCTGCTCTAGCCCAATGTCGTTTGTCTGTAATAGAACAAAAACTACCATGTCAGGGGAGGCAAAGGAGAAAATAAGGAAATCCTTTGAGTAGTTAGGACTGATAAGCACAGGAGCTTCAGTCAAGGCCTTCTTGATTTGCTCAAAGGAATGTCGCGATTAAGGGGTCCACCTTACTTCATTTCCTTTCTTCAACATGGTTGTTATAAGCTTTACCTCCTCAACAAAGTTAGGCACAAACCTCCTTAGAAAATTAATTTTACCGAGGAAAGATTGAACCTCCTTCTTGGACCTCGGGATCGATAAGGCTTGTATCGCCTCAACTCTGCTGGGATCAATTCTGACTCCTTCCACTGATACTATGTGGCCTAGTAACTTTCCCTCCTACATGATGAACAGAGATTTCTTGGGGTTTAATGAGATGCCAAAATTTCTGCATTTCAAGAAGACCTTCCTGAGATGACGATGGTGTTCTTTATCAGATTTTGAAAACACTGTGATGTCATCCAGATAAACAACCATAAATTTATCCTTTTCCCCAACAAAATCTATGTCCATGGCACGCTGAAACGTTTCCCCTGCATTCATTAATCCAAACGGCATCTTGGCATACATGAATGTGCCCCATGGAGTGGTGAATGTTGTCTTTTCCCTATCCTCAGGAAGAACAGAGACTTGATTGTAGCCAGAGAAACCATCAATCATGGACATCCTGGAAGCTCTTGTTACCCTCTGCAGTATATGTTACATCTTTGGCAAGGGGTATTTATCCTTTCGTGAGCTTCTGTTTAGGTTTCTGAAGTCTACACAGAATTGGATCTCTCCATTATTTTTCCTTACTAGCACCAAGTTGGCCACCCACTCTGAATATCTCAGTGGTACAATGATCTGAGCTTGAAGCAGCTTCTTCACTTCCCTCTCCATGATAGGCAGTAGCATAGGATTGATCTGTCTCAGCTTCTGCCTAAATGGCTTTGCTTCCTCCTTTAATGGGATTTTATGCTCGATGACAGAGGTGTCATAGGTTTTGAGGTCTTCATAGGTCCAAGAAAACACATTAGCAAATTCCCTCAAAAGTCCAATGTATTCGGACCTCTGCTCCTTTGTTAGACTTCTTGACAATTTGACAAACTTGGGCTCACCCTTGGTCCCAATGTTGCACTGAGTAGTACCAGTGTCATCTTCCGAGGTCTCTCCCTTTAATGACACATCATTTCTATCAAAAAGCCTCTCCAAAGGAACCAGTCCTCTTGGAATATGATTGCTGGGCAGCTGCATAATGTTACGCTTTGCAATCTTATTCAGAAAACTACCCCCACCAAGATTTTCTTCAGAGACAGAGTCTTGGTCGATGTGCATCTCTGAAAATTCTTCGACAGTCTCCAAGAACTTCTTGATCTCAAGATCATCCTCGAATACCTTCCAATGTTTGACGTTGTCAGGTATGGAGGGCCTGTATTTCACTTCTACATCATATCTGTATTTAGGCGGCAAGGGTGCTTTGAAATTACTTGTTGATGTAGCCAAGGAATCTGCCATTATGTTCTCCTCTCTTGGGATGAAAGAAATGTTAAATGTTGAGAAGAAACTGTCAATTAAGTCCCACACCTCATTTCTATAGCTTCTGAGTCGAGGATGCTTAGCCTGATAAGCATTTCTAATCTGTTGGACCACCAACTCTGCATCACCGAACACTGCCACCTCCTGAATTCCCATTTTCCTCGCAGCTCTTAATCCCAAAACAAGAGCTTCATACTCTGCCACATTGTTGGTAGCTTCAAATTCTAATTTGTATGACACAGATATGGTTTCCTGAGCAGGTGACACAAAAACCACCCCAGCTCCAGCGCCTTCCCTGGAAGAGGCTCCATCAAAGAACATTTTCCAGACGGGGGTGATGGAGGGAGGAAAATTAGGGGAAATGGTGGGTTGCTTTCTGAGTTTAAGAGGAGGTGCGGGAGCATGGGTGAGTTGAAGCACACTGGAACCTAAATCAGTATCTAAGGCAAAAATAGGATGGTTGGTAGGGTTGGCCTCATTATTGATTATATAGGCTAATTGGGCTTCCCTGTATAGTCTTCTATGCTCTCCTCCAAACACTGGGATAGTAGCGTATGTGAGGTCCATCTGCAAGGTTCCCCCTAGTATTTTTATCCAAGATCTTGATAACAACATACCGAACTTGGGGGGGACATCGGCCACTACAATATCCATGACCACACTTTTCATGGGCAGCTGAAACAAGGTCACGACCAAGTCTTTGATAACTCCTAGACACTGAACCTTTCTGGAGTCAAAGGAATAGAGGTCATGATAGGCTCGGGTGACTTCTAGTCCTAACTCTTCCATGACAGTTTTGGGCATGAGGTTATGAGAAGCCCCTGAATCCATCAAGCAATTGTGCAATACCTTGTCATGTATGTTCAAGGAAGTGTAGAAGGGAGGGGATGAGTCATTCATATCTTCTACCATAGGACCTAGAATAACTGCGGGCTTTTCATCTTGCAAATTGATGGAGTCTATGGGAAGGCTTGAGACTTCAGACTGTAAAATCTCAGAGAAGTGTTTCTTGAACCCTTCATGTTTAATCAATTCTGCCAAGGGCACAGGGATTCTGATTTTTTGAATTTCATGCTCGAAGTTAAAAGAAGATGAGAGCTTTGGTATTTCTCTTATTTCAGGAGCATGACTCTGGATAATGGGAGAGAGGGGTTGGGTCTTATTACGTCTATGACTATCTACTACTTCATTAGCAGGTTTCTCTGCTCTAGTGGATTGCTCAGGAACATCAGGTGTTACTGCCTTCTTCTGAGACCTCAGGTCATACCTGCCTTGGCGACCATTAGTCTTGTTTCCCTTGCTCAGTTCATTTAGATGATTGTCCATGAGAGACTCCTCGTATGATGATTGAGTGAGATGAGGAAAAGGAGGAGTGTCCCCAAAGAAATATATTTCAGGATCCAGCTCATCTGTTCCCCCTTCTTCCCCTTCGGCCAAAAAATTGTTTTGAAAAGGGGACTGAATCTTCTGGTCTTCTCTGTCTCTTCCCTTCTCCCTTTGCACATTCGAGGAATTAATACCGTTTGGCCTCCTAAAACCTCCTCCCCTTTCAGTGTTTTGGGGGCCTTTGTATGCTTGCCTCCCTTACACTTTCATTTTCTCCATCTCTACAGACAGAGACTTCACCATCCTAGTTAGTTCATCCACTTGAGCGTGGGGCACCGATGGGCCAGAAGTCGAGGCTTCATATTTTTCCTCTCCTGTCTGCATTGGCCTTGTTTCTCAGTCTGTTAGCTGCTAATACATTAGATTCCACTTCTATGGCCGCATCTTGCATTTGATCCAAGGAGGTGGCTCTTCTTTCTCTCAATAACAGGCAGAAATCGGGGCCAAGCGCACTAGCACAAGAAATCTTGGTCGAGGCTTCTGAAGGCTTTATTTCGTCAGAGATTTTATTATACATCTTATTGAATATTTTGGAGAAGGCAGAGATAGACTCTCCATCCATCTTCTTCAAAGACCTGAACTCTGTCATGTAATACATGAAATCCTTCCTATCTCCCCACTGCCTTAGGAAAGCATTGTCTAGAGCTTCAATCCCAGCAATAGATCCTGGAGCCAATCCTCTAAACCATTTCCTCACTTCGCCATCCAGGCTCTGGATGAAGAATCTCATCCAGACATCTTCATTTTCAATGTTGAGTTTGTCTGCGTAACTATAGAAATCAGCCAGGTGCTCTTCCGCAGTTACGTCCCCTTCCCCGATGAACTTGGGCATGTATTTCAAGTAATCCCCAGCAGGGAGAGGATTCATAGGATGGGGTAGAACTAAGGGAGCGTATATAGCCACGACTATGGCATCCATTCTATTCATAGGCGGATTAGCACCAACCATAGGAATATTAGGTAGAGGAGAACTAGGAGGAGAAGGAGTTTGCGAAGGGGCTACTGGGAATGAGTCCTGAAGTGGAGTGGGAAACAAGAGGGGATTTAAGGAGAAGGCTAACGAGCTCAAGTCAGCGGGTGCTTCTCTCTGCACAGGAGTAGTAAAGATAGGAGTGGGGAAATATTCTGTGGTTCTGGGTCTACGCCAAGGTACAGTTTCAGAGGAGAGAGGAGTGACAAGGTCTTGTCCCTCCGGTCCTGGACCAGGAGAGGAAAACTCAACAGGAACACTCCCGAAATTTAGGAAACGGGAAACTTCAGAAACAGGTCTGTCAAGAGACTGAGAAGGAGAAAAAGGAGTTCCCACAGAAGGATATGGTGGATTACCCGGTTCGGTGGCAGACGCTTCTTCTTCAGAGGCCTTTCCCTTTCTGAGCACCGCTTCTGGATCTGTTTCAGGCGTAGCTAGAGGCAACTGTGGGTGAGACCGTGTATGCATGCCTCTGAAAGCCACAGTTAATTTAGCAGGTTCACCCCAGTGGGGTCATCACAATGGAGTCCCCAGGTGCACAACAACAATCTTGATAATACTGATATCTGATGCACCTTCAGAATCAGTTAATCGTTGTCGTTCAATCTTGGGGAAAATATTCAACTTCATCCCCGGCAACAGCGCCAGAAATGTTAGCGTCAGAAGTCACCCCTGGATTGCTTGCAGGAGTAGAGCCTAATGCCCATCATTTTTATGTCAAGATTTATTTAATGGGGTGATCGGATGGATAGAAACTTGAGAAACTATGGCTTTAACTCGGGAAACTGGGCCTGATATGTAGAAAGCAAGGGAGGTCTTGATCCAACTTCTATCAGTAAGTTGATTAAAGGGTGGTAGATGGAAGACTTGTCAGGAGGGTGAGTAAGACTACCTCAGGCAACAGGCCTTCGGAAGCTTGAAGAAGAAAAACTCAGAAGCCAAGATCCTCTTGGTCCAGAGTTTCAAAGAGCTGAGGGGGTGACTCGACTGAATCCTTCAATTCCGATTCATTTCAGTGCTGGGGACATAACAAGAACCGATTAGAAACAATGTGACTATTACAGTGATTCAACCTACATTATCCTATAACAGCCACAGCTCGACTGGATCCTCCAATTCCGAGTTGTTATAACACAGTAAATAAATAAATGGAAGGGAAGCTGACATCCATAAAGTAAGAAATCTCAAATGCCTTCTACATTAACCAGAGCGACCATCGCTTCATCAAAACCTTACAATCGGGATCTTTGCTCAACCATCGATACTTTCAAAAATACAAAGACTGAGTCTATATACTCAGGAAAATTCACCTCATAGAGGCGTGTCCAGTCACCCAAAGCTTGGTGTCCCTTCAGTCAAACTCATACTGATATATTTCTTTAAGTGCCACCTTAACTATGCATGGCTCCTGTAAGGATGGTAGCTAAGCCATTAAGTGCTCGACTAGCGTGCGTAGAATTCTCTGTCGAGTTGAGGACTTTGGCATGGCTTCTTTGAGAAAATCGATGCACAGGACCTCTGCGAGCAGGCGGCTTGCCAGACCCTCCATTCCCCTCACTTAATGAATGAAAGGAGGTTTCAACCACCCGCTCTTGCCTTCATTTACTTCAATGCTAGAAACAGTATTGGAATCAGGTCCGATGACACCTAAAAATCATGATGATCCCCTCTGTAACTGAACTCGGTGCCTTTGGCCATATTTACGCAGCTCCTTCCTCTCCCAAAATGACCATGGGATATAACCATGTGCTTATTTCCAATACGCTTTTGGCGTTCATGAATGGGAAGGAGCTATTCTTGCAATTTGAAATCGCGATGAGCAAAATGCCGAGACGGCTCAATCTGGTGCCACATGTCCCTCTGAGATCTGACGGTCTTGAACTCACCTGACGCTACTGTGGGCCCGGGTCTGGGACTCTCCCGGCATCTCGTGCATCGGAACATAACAGAGTTTCTTTTTGCACCTTGGAGTCGCGATGGGTGAAATGCCGAGATGGCTCAGTTTGCCGCCAGGTGTCCCATTTGGATGGACGGCTGAAAATGCTTCGTGATGTAGCGGGCCCCAATTTTGGCGCTTTCGACGCTGTCGGGGTTCAGGGTTTCGCGATGTTCGAAGACATAAAACCTTCACCATATGAACTCTCGAATGACGAAATGTCGACACGGATAGATCTTGCGCCATGTGTCCTTAGGATGAATGGACGAGGGGCATTTGATATTTAAAAGGGAGCCGCCCTCGTTCACAGGCTCGCTTGAAATGACTTAGTGCTAGGACCACGGGCTGGGCTTCAAAGGCGCTTTTGGTATTTCACCGATTGGCGATCTCAACTGCAACGAATGGGAGGCTCCTTGTTTACCTAAACTCTGATCCTCGATACACTGACTGGAAGCCACCTGTCCCAATTGGATCGGACAACACAGATTTGTCTTGAATTACTGGAGCTATCTCCTACATTAACCTTGGGGCAACTTGGCAGCCCCAAAATCCTGATGACCATTGATCATCTTTAAAGGTGAATCTCGGCGACCGTCAACAAAACTTCGCCCATTCACTCGAATTGTAACTAAAAGGGGTTCCTTCGTGCTACGCTTGGGCGCTTCCCGGGAAATCCTGCAGACCTGCGTACCTTTGTGCCCCGATACCAAATTTTTTGCTAACATAAGCAGTGACCGAAAGGAAGGGACCCTCATTGGATCGATACCCAGTATTGTCAGGATTTAAGGATTTTTTTCTGAACGAGTTACCAAGGTTACCTCCTGAGAGGGAGCTTGATTTTACTATTGAGCTAAAACCTGGTGCAGAACCAATCTCCAAGACTCCGTATCGGATGACAGCGCTGGAACTTTGTGAATTGCAAATGTAGTTGAAAGAGTTACTGGACTTAGGGCTAATAAGGCCACCAGTAATTTTTGTAAAGAATAAGGATGGATCATTACGACTGTGTATAGACTACAGGGACTTGAATCATACTACAGTGAAAAATAGGTACCCAATGCTGCGAATAGATGACCTCTTCGATCAGATGAAAGGAGCAGCAGTATTCTCAAAGATCAATTTGCAATTAGGGTATCATCAGTTAAGGATTAAGGAGGGTGATATCCCAAAAACTGCCTTTCGAACTCGGTTTGGACATTATGAGTTTGTCGTAGTACCTTTCAGATTAACCAATGCACCAGCAGTATTCATGAGCCTCATGAACGGCATATTCCGGAAGTACTTAGATCGATTTGTACAAGTCTTTCTAGATGACATCCTCATCTATTCCAAGAACGAAAGAGAACATGAGGAACACTTACGAGTAGTGTTGTCCTGCCTTAGAGAGAACAAATTGTATGGGAAGTTGTCAAAGTGTTCCTTCTTTTAGAAAGAGATTCACTATTTAGGTCATATCATTTCTGGCGAAGGAATATTCGTGGACCCAAAAAAGGTAAAGGCCATTATTGAGTGGCCAGTGCCAAAAAATGCCCATGAGGTGAGAAGCTTCATGGGGCTAGCAGGTTATTATCAAAGATTTGTGGAGGGATTCTCCAAAATAGCAAAACCCATCACCACTTTGTAGCGCAAGGGGGTCAGGTATGAATGGACAGAAGAATGTGATAGTGCATTCATTAAGCTTAAGAGGTTACTAACTAGTGTGCCAATTCTATGAGTGTTAGATATGGAAAAGGACTTCACCCTCTACACGGATGCCTCAAAGTAAGGGTTGGGGGCTGTGTTAATGCAAGATGGAGGAGTGATAGCTTATGCATCAAAGAAGTTTAAGAAACACGAAGAGCTATACGCGACTCATGATTTAGATTTGGCAGCTATAATGCTAGCTCTGAAACTTTGGAAGCACTATCTTGTGGGGCGAAACTTTGAGCTCAAAACAGACCATCAAAGTTTAAAACATCTCTTCACTCAAAGGGATCTGAATGCTAGGCAAAGGTGATGGAGTGATTTTATGAGTGAGTACGATTTTGGTATTTCATGCATTAAGGGGAAGGAAAATGTGGTCACAGACGCCTTGAGTAGGAGACCACGTATCTTCTCCTTAGTACCCTTAAAGGTCAATGTGAGGGAACATGTGTTGACACAACTCCAAGGAGACAGTTGGTATTTAAAGGTTACTTAAAACCTCCAGAGCGGGAGGCAGTTAGATCCAAAGTATGAAGGATATAGTCTGGAAGTAGATGGACTATTGAGATATCGAGGAAGGATGTACATCCCTGAAAATGGGGTTATTTGAAACATCATACTAAAGGAATCCCATAGAGCACTTTATTGTGCGTGTCCAGGTCTGAAGAAGATGTACGCAGACTTGAGGAAGCTCTTCTTCTGGGTAGGCATGAAGCGCGATGTAGTCCATTTCGTCGCCAAATGCCTAGAGTTTCAACAAGTGGAAGCCGACCACCATCACCCGGCAGGCCTCCTACAACCACATGATGTTCCTATGTCCAAGTGGGAAGTCATCTCTATGGATTTTGTTGTGGGCTTGCTGCTCACATCTCATAGACATAATTCCATTCTTGTGATAGTTTATAAGTTGACCAAGAGTGCTCATTTTATTCTGGTTAGAGACACTTACAATGTCACTGATGTAGCCCATCTGTTTGTAAGTGAGGTTATCCGTTTGCATGGGATACCTAAGAAGATCATTTTAGATAGGGACTCCATATTCACTTCTAGGTTTTCGACAAGTTTGCAATTAGCGTTGGGGACTCAGTTGAACTTAAGAACAACTTATCATCCTGAAATAGATGGGCAAACCGAGAGAGTAAATCAAGTCATGGAAGACATGCTCAGGATGTATGTCATGGATAATAAAACCCAGTGGGAGAAGTACCTACCTTTGGTAGAGTTTGCCTACAATAACAGTTTTCATAGCTCCATCGGAATGCCACCCTACGAAGCTCTGTATGGAAGGCCATGCAGAATGTCGTTGAGTTGGGATAGATTAGAAGATTGAGTAACAGTTGGGCCAGAATTGATTCAAGAGATGGAGGAACAGGTCATTCAAATTAGGCAGAGACTAAAGGAAGCACAGGATAGGCAGAGACTAAAGGAAGCACAGGATAGGCAGAAAAGTTATGTAGATGCACACAGGACTGACCGAAGTTATGAGGTGGGAGACCATGTTTTCATTCGTATCAGGCCTAGTAAGAGTACCATACGGTTCGGGAAGGGGACAAAGTTGTCCCCCCGATTTATAGGACCGTTCAGAATCCAAGAGAAAATTGGACTCGTTTCCTATCATCTCGTACTGCCACCCCACTTGCATAAAACTCATAATGTTTTTCATGTATCTGTTTTACATCATTATGTTGCTGGTGAATCACATAAACTAAATTGGAAGAAATTGCAGGTATCGGGCGTGGGAACCCTCACGGTAGAACCGTTACACATATTGGACCATAGATTCCAACAACTCAAGAACTGTCTGGTAGACCAAGTTAAGGTCCAATGGGACAGGTATAGTCCAGGATTTGCTACTTGGGAAGACACCGAGACATTACAACGAGACTATCCCTCACTTTTTTTACCACCTTGAGAATATGTTTCTTGAAGGTTGGGTGTATGTAACACCACCTTTTGACTTAGACAACCATGATTACCTGAGGCCTACTTATATTATTTTCTCTTCACAGTGAAACTATTAAATGATACACTTAAACTTTTAAGACATATGAACCGTTATGAATGTTTAAATGTTATTGATGATGATGAATGTAGTGCGATCTACTATGTGAATGGAAATTTTATGAATGTTTAAATGTTATTGATGATGATGAATATAATGCAATCTACACTGTGAATGTAAATTTTACGAATGTTTAAATGTTATTGATGATGATGTACATGATGCGACATATTGTGAGAATGTAAATTTTATGAATGTTTGAATGTTATTGATGATGTTGGATATGATGCAATCTATTTGGTAAATGATAATTTTATGATTGGGTGTCAAAATTGATTTATGGGATATTATGAGATCTATTTCTAACTTGAAAACTTGATGTTAAGTTGTTGGTACACGGATACCGAATTGAAATGATGATTGCATGCAATTACATGATGATAATGCATAGAAATGTATGAGTTGTGTTATAGACTAATCTACAGGTTATGGGCAATGAAATAGCCAACGTAATGATGATGAAAGTGGATATCATGACCACTAGCCAAGAAACATTATGGTACGAATATTTGTATGTGAAATTATATTGGTTTGGATGCATTGCTATGATATGTGGACCAGTGCAGGATTTCAGGTGATGAGACCGCCCAAAACCGAATAAACGATGACAAAACTCCCAGCAACACGGTGCCACTGTATATTCCATTGTAGGGTGTGGACGCTAGTTATGATTAGGAGGGGTGGAGGCATTTCCCACCGTGTATCCTCCGAAACCTGAAGTCATGGGAGGACGGTGTTAGCTCACGCTCCCCTAGACGTGTGATGATGACTGTCAGTTTCCTTTTGGGGAAGCATGGTCGAGATAGTGACACTTCCTCTTACGAGTTCTATTTGGAGTTAGGTCAATATAGTTGACGCTCCAAGATAGTCTAGTAGAGGAAGGATAGGAATAAAGATGGAAGTAAGTTAGGGAGGAAGATTGAGTAGAAATAGTTGACAAAGTATGGATATTTGTCTGATGGTGGAATTTAATGTTTTCCCTTCTAAAAAGAAAATGTGTATATATGAATATCCATAATTACGTAACTAAACCACAGTTGTCTAAATAAAATTGTTAAACTGGATAATTGTAATTAAAGGATTTCACAAACATTTTATTGGTTTATTGTCTTTTATAAAAGACTACTCTTGTTGATTGGATTGGATGCCTACATAAATTACTAAAACGTGATAGTTATTGATTATTAGTACATGCCCGAGACTTGTAGGTACTAGCTACACATGCATTTCTTGTACATGTACACTAGTATGTATGAGTTTTCTTGGCTTACTTACTAATAGTGTCGGTTAATTGTCATGAATGTGTGAACCATGTTCTTTTCCTTGTATCATGAGATACCTTAACTTTGGGACGAAGTTTCCTGAAGGGTGGGTGTATGTAACAACCCTAGTTAAATAGTTCATAGGGATTTTTAAATATAATTAATTAGATAATTAATTGTCCTAATATGGTTTTAATTAAACAATGATTAGTATTAATAATATTAATTAATTAATTAATTATTAATTAATTGTTTATAACTTTTGATTGATTAATTAATTGATTAATTGATTACTTATCACATTCAATGACATGGGTAATAAATTTAAGGGGCTTAATGATTTTAATTTATTTAATTAAATACTTTACGTATGCAAGGGGGAAAATGAAGCATTAAAGAAGGGGATAAGATAATAAAGAAGCGGGGATAGGATAATAAAGGAGGAGATAAGGAAATTAAGGAGGGGGAGGAGAGTCGGTGAAGGGGGATATGATAAGGAGGAGTCTTACAGGGAGGATCATTATTTTTGGAGGAGGGAAGCATTTTGAAGGGGGACTGGATTTCTGTTTGGATATTCTCTGGTGTGGAGAGTTTTGATGTTGGGAGTTTTAGTGAACCATTGCAGGGGCACCCGGTTGCTGGGGGTTTTGGGCATGGGGACCGGGATTCCTTTCGATACCCTGGAGCTAAGGAGCCGGATAGGCTGCTCCTAGCTGGCTGGGAGGTTAGTCGGTTTGGGCAGGGTTTGATCAGTGCATCGGGCTGGGCAAGGAAGAAGGGAAAGGACAACCAGATCAATGGGGGAATTAGCATTAGGAAGAGGTTGTTTATATTATTATGTTAAGTAATTATTATTATGTTATGAAATTGTTGTTCATTAATTAATTTAATATGCTTATATGTTGAATTAAAGAAATTACTGAGTTTTCCTACGTAGAAGTAATCTTATCTATTTCAATTTATGGATTTAATAGACTTAAATTAATTTGGTCCCTACAAATTTCCCTTTTTCCCCATTCCAGTTGAATTTCACTCTCCCTGATGTTGATTCTACTTTATCGCCATGCTCCCCAATAACTATGGGATGTGACTCCTCACACCCACCCACTTACATGTATTCAATGATTGGGTTCTCATACACTCCAGGGAAAATTAGAATGTTCACTCAAACAATAAAATCAGGAAAAAGGTTTGGGATTTAAACTCATGAATAAAAACCCTCTTTTATACCCCTCCTCTCTTGTGGATAACTCAACCCCCATATCTCTTTCCATGTCCATCTACAATCAACATCACATTTTTATTTATAAAATCTGGATATACAAGTTCACATATTACATCGCTTGGCTCGCAACCACATATCATATCTACATTATACATTACTAAACTGAGGATTATAGTAGGGATGTTACATTCTCCCTCCCCTACAATTTTGCATTGTCCTCGATGCACAACACCATGTTGATATGCATGTACAAATTTTACATCATAATACTAAGAAAATAAAATTCTACAAATTTCACAACTCCAACATTCCAAATGTCATAGACAACATTCCAAATGTTTCTACAAAGGGTGAAATTTTTTCTATAGAAGACATAGAGTTTGGGGTTAAGTGGCTCACAAAAGGGAATTCTAAGGACATTGAAGGCTATCAAGTTGAAATCTTAAAAATTGGAGGGTCTATATTCATCATCCCTTGTGTACACAAGCTCTTCAATTTAGCAGTCAAGAAGGGTTTCCCTAAACCATAGATGAAAAACCTCATTTTACCTAATTTAAAAGTGGAGAATAAAACAATCACTTTAATTATAGGACCATTATGATTAGCCCCATTTTAGCCAAACTATACATAATTAGTTTGGAAGGAAGATTGGCATATGGCTAGAAATCCATAGAAAAATATTTGAATACTAGACATATTTATGAGCTATCATTCAACTCTGGACCACTTTGTTACACTCAGGATCATCATCGAGAAGTGTCGCAATGATAAAATCAGCCTCCTTTGTTTTTTTGTTGACTTTATAAAATATTTTGACACAATTCCCATGATGAACTTTTGGAATAGGTTAGTACAACCAAAAGTTCCTTTGAAATTGAGAGTTGTTGCGATAAGGTTGTATGAGAATGTTATTGCCAAGTTTGGGAACACGGATGACTAGTTGGAAGAAATTCATTGTAATATAGGATTAAAGCATGGTTGTCCCTTGTCCCCTACCCTTTTTGGCATATACATTTGAGAAGTTAGAAATTGTTTGGAAGAATCAGGTCATGTATGCCTGACTCTCACTGGTATATTCATCATCCTTCTTTATGCTGATGATATTGTTCTTATGCAACGAGTCCCTATGATCTCAACTAGAAACTAAGAATCCTCGAGGATTTCTTCTCTAGTATGGGAAATATTGTTAACACTGACAAAACAAAGGTTATGATAAGTAAATCCAAAATGATTACTTATATATTGGAATTGATATTCAACACAAGCTCAACTGAAACTATAGCATTGAGTAAATGATAAATTGAGAGTGGAAAGATTATTATGGGATTGAAAACAATTGTAAATCAATGGACCTTTGGATACGGGATAAGAAAAAAATCCTCTTTGAGACTCTTGCCACTACCATTATCTTGTATGGATGTGAAGTTTAGGGATGTAGTATCTCTAGAGAATAGTGGAGAAAGATAGAGTAGAGCCAACATAATTTTATAACTTATAATATTAAAATTAAAGGCAATACACCCTCTCCTATAATCCAACCTCTCCCCCACTGAGAGAAAGGTTATGACTAGGTAACTAATGCACAAGAACAATACAAACAACATGAAATACAAGTGGATTTTAAAATTTCTTCAAACTCCAGCCAAAACCACCTATGACTCAAGTAGGGATGGCTTAAAGATCCAAAGTATTGGCTAAATCATTGAGGAATAAAGGAAGAGATCATTTTGCAGAATATATATATATATATATATTCATTCTAAGTTATCCAACTATATTAAAATATAAACAAAGATACAAGAGGTGAGTTATAGATGATTGGTTGCCTACCTACTATCCATTAGGCATGACTGGTAGAAATAATGCAAACTTTGAGTTTTGAGCTCTGATATTAACAAAATATTTCTTATCACCCATATGGGGCTCCCTATAATACATGTCGTCTATATTAATTGCCATAGTTTGGCTACAAAAAGAATACATATATTTGATTGCCTTATGTTGTCTACAAAAATATACAAAAAGTTGATGATAAGAAAGGAAATTATGGAATGTTTGCAACATTGGGTGGGGTACTTTCTTTTAGAACCTTAGGGATATCGTTGCTCAGTTCTTCAAAGTGTAATCCTGAAGTGGAACATGTGATGGTAATATTTTATCCTGGGATTTGACCTGCAATTGGAGATATTTAATCTGCATGAAGAGATCATTTAAGATTGCCTACTTGTCAATGAGATCCCTCATGAGGAGAGCCTTCAAATGCCAATAAAGATCAACTATGTAATAGCACTTGGTATCCCTTGTTCTAGTGGAACCAGTGTCTGGGATTTAGGCTATCCATTCTGAATCTACTTCATTGTTTGAAATGTGCTGATGAGTGCGACAAACATCCTCTTCAAGAGCTTCCACCACTTCTCTGGTAGTAGGAGTGGTCTGAGATTGATATGCTTCTGCTACTCTGAGTGAATCCTAGTGCGATCTCGAGAGAGGGAGGTTTGGTCGGGGACAATGGACTCTACCTCTAGTCTCCCTTGAAGTACTATGTTTTGTTTGTTCCTCCTTATATGTGTCTTGAGTTTGCGGCTCCTCCTGGATTATTGTATCTTCTTCTATTGGAATGATGTCTTTTTGAGGATCCTCTTGAGTAGCTTGGAGATTTTCAAATTGATTACTTGTCCCGATGTTGGTTTGGTTATTCGAGGCTATAAGTTTTCTGGCATTGCATATTTTGGTATGAACTGCTTCGAATCCTTCAACATATTTCATAGTATTGTCCTTCGTGGTTTCTTACTGTTTGTTGAGAGGGTAGTCTCTAAATAGGTTTCTATGTTCATGGAATTTGCAACATCTGAACGGAATATGTTCATTGTCAATGGATTGCAACCATTCATTATCTTGATAACGAAGGAAGATGGAGTCAAGCAATTCTTGTGAAACATTAATATAGGCATGGATTCTTGCATATTATGTATATTTACCTTTTTTAGTTATTTCTGAGACTTTAACGAAGGAGCCAAGCGCATTGCCTATGCCTTCTAGAATCTCCTCTTCCTAGTATTCTTGCAGAAGAGAGTATATTCTGATCCAAACTGGGGCTAGAGTGAAATCCTCCTTATCTAGGATAAACTCTTTTGTCCAAGGGCAGAGGAAGAGATCAACTGAGTTGAAGAAGTAGGGGTCATTTTCGAAAACATTGTCTTTGCCTCCTAGACTGGTAAATATTGCCATGAAAAATCCTTTAGAGCCTAGTTTAAGTTCAATTTCTCCTTTTGGATTCTAATGGGTTTGGATCCACCATTCCAGAGCTTTCTCCGAGGGCCAAGTGCCTATAAAATTGCCAATGACTACATAATCTTGCATTCCTTGTATGTACTGCCCGATTTTGCTAGAAGTGATTTCGTATGCTGATACTTCTGCTAATTTGGGTATACATTTCCCTGTTCTCTTCAAACTTATTTTTTCCAGTTGAACTGTCAGATCCATGGCTTTAGCTTCCACAATCTTGTCTTTCCTTGCTCCTTCCACTCCTTCTACTGCATCTGACACACTTTGATTCCCAGACTTTCGTGTTTTGCGGTTCATTTCTTTCTGAGTTTCTGACTTGCCAGACTGATTAGGACTGTGACAAAACTCTCCTTTGCGGTTGCCTCCTGTGAGTGCCCCACTGTAGGAGGGAGCAGAGCTCTCTCCAACAGTAGTTGCCATTCCCAACAAAGCTTGAATGATAAAAAAGTTGCAGAAAAAAAAACCTTAGCTCGTGGAGAACATGTGTGTTTCGATCATATTAAAAAAAAAAACCTAGCTCTTGGAGAGCATATGTGTTTCCATAATATTAAAAATATTATTATATCTACATTTAAGAGAAAAAAAAGTGGCATTATAAAGAATTAGAGGATAAAATAAAATTAAGATACTATAAGGAGATGATCAACCCTAATCTAGAAGATAAAAAATATCTCTCTATTTTGACCAATGTAAAGAATACAAACAACATTGCTAAAATAAGAACAAATTCTGATGAGCTCTATAATGAAACTGGGTGTTGGACAATTCTCAAAATGACGTGGGTTGAAAGAATCTATCATCTTTATGGTAAGAGGGTTGAAGATGAAAAACACTTTCTCCTAGAATGTCCCACATATAGACAAATTAGATCTCAATTTTAAAAGTTTTGTAATTGTCACAATACCAACCTTCCTAACCTTCTAACTCATCAAAACTATGGTGATCTTCGAAGGCTTTTCTTAATTCTTTTCAAGCACACAAATAAAATTCTAAAAAAATCCAAGTAATCCCTTACCTTTCTCAATGTCCTATAGATGAAATATGGTCTTAGTGGACATTAGTCATCATCATCATATATCTATATAAAGTTGATATTGAAATATTTTACTTAAAGTAGACATTGAAATTTTTTTTTGAACACCACTTGTCAACTCCATGTTAAGCACCAAAGGAATTACACATCTTCCTCATACGAGAATGTAAACTCCACCTATAGATTTTTTTACTTTCAATTACTTTATATATATATATATATATATAAGATATTTTACTTAAGGTGGACAATATTTGTTTTATTATTAATATTTTTTTTAAATGAGAGATGTCAACTCCAAATTGAGTTAGGAAGGAATTACATATCATCAAGGTGCAATATGATTTTTTTTACTTTCAATTGCTTTAGCAGACAAATTGTTGAGCGAAAGGAGTTGGTGTATGGCTTGGTAGTGACCTTAAAAATAGATTATTATTATTATTATAAAAAGATTAATTAGAAAATAAAATATTTTAATATGAACTTTATAATATTTGTCTGCTAAAGTATAGGGAGGTGTACATACTCCACTCTTGAACATTGACCTCTGAGGAGGAAACACATGTTCTTAATAATTAGGCCTACTCAAGTTAAACAACAAATATATCATATAATAAAAACATCAAACTTTTTTGAAAAAATGAAAAACTTACCTCCTCTTGGATGTTCATCTTAATTGAAGGAATTACACATCTCCCTCACACTAGAATGTAAAATGCACCTTTTGACACAATAATAAATTTTTACTTTCAATTCTTTATATATAAGTGATATAAAGTATTTTAATTAAGGTAAACATTGAAATATTTTAATTATAATCAACATTAAAATATATTTTTAAATGTCATATGTCAATTTTCCAAAAAAATTACACTTTTCCATCAAAATAGAATGTAAAATACACTTTTCCATAAATTAATTATTATTTTTACTTTCAATTATTATATATATTTTAATTAAAATAAACATTAATTAAAATATTTTATTTATATTAAAATAGACATTAAAATATTTTATTTATATTCCATATTGAAATATTTATTTTATTATTAATAATTTTTTAAAAGTTGTGTGTTAATTTCATATTGAAAATCCATATCTTTTTTATTACGTCGAACTATGTAAACCTATTGACAATGGGCAGATTTAATAGGGGTTTAATGCTTAATAAGTTTTCTATGGACAGGATTAAATATGGCTGGAATATTCTTAGTAGTCACACAAAATAAATAGCTGTGATTTCAATCATTAACTTCCTAGCTATTATAAAGACATCAGTTTATGTGTTTATTTTTTTACATTTACCTAATCATATTTAAAAATTACTTTGATAGCTAACTGATTGCCACCTAAGTGATTAACATAAATTAAAATATTAACACGAGATAAATGAAGCCCAACAATTTATTTATTAATAAATAATAAAATTTAATATATTCTTTTAAAGATTCATTTCATCTTCTTAGTCTTTCAGCGTTCACAACAGCTATTCATTTTACTACTATACTAGTACTATATTACATAAAGCTTCTCACGCAATTAGAATTTATAAATAACATAATTGATTAATTATTAAAAATCTATTTAAACATCTCACGCAATTATAATTTATAAATAGCATAATTGATTAATTATTAAAAATCTATTTTCTTAATAATATTTTCAGAATTTAACTAAGGAAAAATATTTATTGTTATTATGATAAATTCTTAAATTATCATATATTTAAACTTTTTAAGGTGACTTTTAAAATTTTGAATACGGATGATTTTGTCTTTATATCATGGTATCATGGTAATTTGTCTTCTTGTGCAGACGATGTTTACAAATTGCATATGATAATTTGTCTTTATGTGCCCACAATGTTTGATCAATCATATCTACCGGTAGCGCCAAAGTAGGGATATATCCCAATTACTTAGTGAGACGTCATGCACCAGCTGGGTGTTTTCGATGCGGGTTGGGCGATGACGGACCATAGTTAGATTAAAATAAAGCACGCTGTTTACTTCAAAGTCTCTGCAGACTTAATATTGACAATGGATTAGAAAAGATTTTGATCCATAAAATACAGGTTGGGGTCTTTGCGTAATTTGCCAAGGCAAAGGAACGTGACTGGTTCTGGATATTTTACATTTCTATTCCCGCATAAGAAGAAGTCAGAGATACTGACACCATTGAAGATCTTGAAGAAACACATCAGATCCCATTGAGTTCCTTGGGGTTATCTATGAAACACTTAGGGTTGGGGCAGACACAATGGCTCTCGTGGAAACTCAGAAAGGCTCTAGCATAAATTGTCCAGGGAATTGTGCATGTTTGGATTAACCTTGGGAGTTATCCTTACTTTCCTTATAGAGGGAAAATGTCTTTTATGAATAATTTATTTTTAAGCTCCAAGGGTTAGCTTAATTGGTAGATGCTATTGTGCGAAAGTTTATGGAGGTCTCAAGATCAAATCTCATCGAGTCCCTTGGAGTTACTTGAACTCTTTTCTGATTTAATCCCAAGGGGTTAGCTCAGTTGGTTGTAGCCAATGTTGCTAGGTGTTTGGCTAGTTTTGTCTTTGTAGGTGTCCAATTCAAATCCCCCAAGGTGAGGTGCACTAGTCTATGCCAACAGGTTTACTAGGGATTCCTCCATGAGTAGGTGGAAGCATAAATAAATATGTCACAAACAAACAAGCTCTTTTCTGATTTAATCCCAAGGGGTTAGCTCAGTTGGTTGTAGCCAATGTTGCTAGGTGTTTGGCTAGTTTTGTCTTTGTAGGTGTCCAATTCAAATCCCCCAAGGTGAGGTGCACTAGTCTATGCCAACAGGTTTACTAGGGATTCCTCCATGAGTAGGTGGAAGCATAAATAAATATGTCACAAACAAACAAGATATGTTGACATGAATAACAACAAAGAATTCATATATATTTGCTCTACATACTTCACATTTCTTCAAGAAGACTGTGGTGATTCCTTTTGTTAGATTTAGGGAAAAAATAGAGAACAGTGATATCTTTTTCTAATTTTTCTGTTCACTAATACAACAAATATAGATCAGCACTTAAAACATTTAACTCAGGGAAGATTAAATATAGACAGTTAGATCTGAACACATAAAAACAGATCTGAACGTAAAACACAATTTCTGAGAGTAAAGAATAATTCTTAACTTACCTCAAGCTACTGAAGAATGTACCTGTCACATGGATGATGTCCTCTTTTATATGCTCAAAAATTAGTTTAGTAATCATGGATCAAAACTCAAAGGTTTTGATCTCTACCATGATATTAGGTAGATTGTTTTGCCAAGGAGGACCACATACAGAGTTGATGCAAACACCCACAACAAGCTATCCAAAACTGAACTGTAATACACTACAGTAACAAAGCCCTTCAAGTCAAAGAAGGTACCAGCAAAGGGGACAACAAAGGAGAATCCCTTTAAGCATCAAAGCACCAGCAAATAGGGACAGGACAACAAAGGAGAAGCCCTTTAAGCATCAAAGCACTAGCAAATAGGGACAGCAAAGGAGAAGCCCTTTAAGATGAACAACACCAGCAAAAGGGACAGCAAGAGAAAATCCACCCACAGATATGGATAGCAAGGAGAAAGGAGGTCACAGTACCCTCAACAACACACAGTAGCAGCAAGTGAAGAGGCTGCGGCACACACAGTGATACTAGGAAGATCCACGGCTTCAAATTCTAGCTGAAGGGAGGTTCGTGGTAATCCCAGGAGGGTCCGCGACATCAATTTCTAGCTAAGGGGAAGTCCATGGTAATCCTAGGAGGGTCCGCGGCTATTGATAGAAGACCCACATCGGCCAATAAGAAGTCCAAAATATACACATATAGTCTAGGAGAGAGCACTGTAGTATTTCCTCAAATAATCAACAAAACTGGGTTGAAGCTCCCAGCCATGTGTCCTCAAATCTGAAAGTAAAAGCCCACTAGGAAAACCGTACCATAAACAAGAGAAACAACATAGTTAACCGCAACAAATTTAGACTAGGAAGAGTGAGGAGAGTGAATGTATTGAATGCTAGAGGGGACGATTTCTTTTATAGCTAAGGAGAGGGGTTAGGGCTAAAATTAGAATAATTAAATAATGACAATTTAATTAATATCAATTTTGATTAAATATCAATTAAGTCAAAGTAAATTATAAAAACCCAACACCACATAAAACAAGAGGGAAAGCAAGACAACAAGCAAAGGGGAACTTTAAGACAAAGTCAAGGGGGTCCTCAATGGCAAAACATGTCCCCATAAGTCTCATAATGACTTATAAACTTTTATCATCACTGCATAAGAGGGTACATCAACAATGTGATCATGTCCATCTTCTTAGCTACTCCTAGGTCTCTTGGACCATCCCGGGAGAGAGGAAGAGGATCACACATCATCACATCTTGGTATTTAACCAAGATCTACCTGGTCCAAGACTAGGTTTGTAATATCCCCAAGGACGATCCCTTATTGTATTTATGAATTGTAAAATATGTTTTGTAGGTTGGTGAGCCGAGTGTTGATAAGTTGGTGGGCTTATGTGTTTATTAGGCTGGAGAGCCTAAGTGTTAAAGGCCAGGAGCCTGTTTTTGTATATGTAATTATGCAAAACATTAATAAAGATTAAACATCGCAGCGTGCAGACCGACCACGAAGAAAGAATGATGGGGGACTAAGCTTCCACAAGGTGGGTAAGGGAAAGGGGGTTGAAAGGTTGGAAAGAGGGGCTAAGCTTAGGGGCTTAAGTCCTTGAGATAATAATTTATTATTATTCCAAAGTGGTGTGAAAGGTATACTTTTATCCTAAGTTCCTAGAAAAGGGAACGCATACTTGATGGAGTGCATGCAGCTTCATGGGTGACATGTGTCGGCCCAAGCACATGCAATTTAACCCAAGAATTGAGCCGTGATGGGGGTTCGTCCTCCATTCTTGCGCCCGTTGTCTGAACCGTGTGGCCTTTGCGTCTAATCTCTGCATACCTCACGTAGCTTTGAAACCTGAAACCATGAGACCTCTGTGATTGACCGGTGTATTCCTGTGAATTTTGTCTGGTCTCTACGTTTGGCGTCCATCATCGACCTCTGCATAATTTTCTTGTCATGCATCCTGAAAACAGTAATCCGTGGGTCGATCTATGTCTTCTATGGAACCCGACACCTGGGTAATCGCCTGAGTGTGTTGTGTCTTAGTGTCTGTCCGTTGCCATTTTCAGGCCTATGCCCATTTTCTGTTGTGGTCGTCATCCTTGTGTCAACTGAGTGTTGATGTTGTTGCGGTTGCCCTCACCCGGTTGGAACTGAGTCGAAAGTGGCTGAAGAACCGGGTTGTCATGACCGTGGTAGAAGAGGCATGTTGTCACGCCTATGAGTAGCTCTCTCCAGGTGAGAGAGTCTGTTGGGAAGTGGTTTTCTCCTAGAGAGAGTCCAGCACCAGCTACAGAGCTCTGAGAATTCCTGATTCGGCATGTTGCCGAGATCCAGAGAGGAAGGTGAAGCACCGATGGACTGTGCTTGTGAAGGTGTATACTCTCGAGTGGAACAGGCATGTGGGGAATGAGAGTCGATAAGTAGTGGGCGTAAGAAGGCTCCTGGAGAGAATCCTTCTGGTTGCATTGTGCAGTTTTCCTGTAACCTCAGCCTAGTCTAGGATTCCCTTGCCTTGGGTGGAGCTTAGTCCCAGCTCGGGTGGAGCTTAGTCTGAGTGTGATGAGCAGCGTGGTCTAAGGCTGGGAGGTTCGTGGAAGGTCTGCACGTAGTTGGTGGAGTTACTCCAGTTTCAAAGATAAGTATCATTATGTGTTTAATTTCGATTAAAATGCATGTCTGTGATGCTTGTATGTTTTATGTATTCCGTTGCAATTATGAATTACTGTTAATTCCATTATTTCTGTATGTTAGCAATAATCCTGAGATTACTCTGTATTGTTTGGTTAAATGCCATTAAATATGCATGTTATATATTTATGTATGAGAATGTTTCGCGTAGTAGCATTGCCCGGCACTGGGGTTGATGGTTGAGGACGTTACAATATGGTATCATAGCCATGGTTTCAACGCTGAGCCTGGATGGGCCAGATAAGTGGTCTTTGGACCCAAGGTTTTGAGTGGAAATGGTGTTTGGATGGAACCAATTTCGATCCTTAGAATGTTTCTGAGTGCCAAGGGGTTACTTGGCCATGTTACGAAGCTCAGGAGGAGTAGCGATAGAATAAAACCGCAGCCGGCGTGGTATTTGACCACAGAGAGAGAGAGCTCAACACTTGGGGTGTTGGAGCCGTAGGATCTGTTTGGGAAAAAGGAGATTCCTTTACGACCATCAGATCCGGAGAAGGTGCAGGAAGGTTATCCTGGAAGCCTTTTTGAGTTCGGCAATCGGGAGAAGTGGAATGCGCTGAGGCACAAACTTCCGAAGGAGATCTACACCATAGATTGTAGGAAAAGAGCATGATCGTTAGATCTGTGTCTAGGAAGGCAAAGGAAAATCACTTCGGAGGATTTCTAGTGTGGAGTGTGACAAACTCTCGAAGTCCCGAAGTAGATCGCAACCGTCCGTTGCGAAGGACACGCGTCAAGAGATCATGTACTTCAGGTGGAAGTACTTCGAGAGGAGGCAAGTGCTGTGAGTTTGAAACTCCCGAAGCCCGAAGTGTTGAAGTCGCTCATAGCCATTGATCGTGAAGGAGAACACGCGTCGATAGATCGTGAACTCTGGGAGAAAGCGTTCTGGGCAAAAGCGAACGTAGAGGAGTTGAAACTCTCGAAGTCCAAAGCTCTGAAGCCCGTAGTTTCGAAGTGAAAGGGTAGACGTGGTGGGGCCAGATGACGTCACCTGGGGTGACGTGGACCTTTCTAGGCGTACCACGTGATATCGCCTTAGTTGGTGACGACTGTACTATGTGGGCCCGGGGGATAGAGAAACCGGAAGTTCGTAATTCGGGAGATCGAAAGGGAAGCAAGCGGGAAAGCCTCCGGAAACCGAAGTCCCGAAGCGTCAAAGTCCCAAAGTCCCATAACTCAGACACCTGAGGTTCCATAGTGTGTCAGTCGTTGGATGCTGGGTAGACGTGGACTATTGATCCACTCTACTTCGCGAGTTCGGTAACTCGAAATTGTGAGAGATTGTTGTATTGTGCTTTAACAATTTTCGAGGCCGAAGGCCCGAGTAAGCGCTTGGTCATGACCCATGGTCGCGTGGGTTGGGGGACTGAGAGAAAGGGGTTAGTGCATGAAAACTTAGCAGAGCAGAGCTCCGAAAGAAGAAATCTGCAGGGATTCTTGATTGAACGAGAATCATAGAGAATGAAAACTGAACGAAATCAGATTTGTTTATGAATGTTGTGGGATTTGTTAAGGAATGATGGTATGAAAAATTCAGGTTGTCTGCACATTGTGTTTGCAGAAGTTTAACGTGTGCCAGAACTTAATATAATTTCCACTGAGTGCAAAGAAATGGAGGCACAAAATGATTCTTGTTCAGAGGACGAAGCTAAAGAGATGGATGTTCATTTGGGAGTTGAAGGGTCGAACTCCAATGGGCATGGAGAAGAGATAAATAAGGAAGGGAAGATGATGAAAATCATTGAACGATTGCAGAAAGATGCCCAGACTCACCGAGCAGATAACAAGAAGCTTATGAAAGCTAAGGAAAAGAAGGGGGAATTCAACTTAAAGTTGATGAAGAGTCTGGAGAGAATAGAAAATAAGTTAGACAAGGAGAGTAACTCGAGAAAAATAGGGAGTCACCAAACTTCCGAGGGAAGAAGGTCAAGGAGTGTTGGTAGACACCATCATCACTCCCAAGGTCACTCCAAAAGGAGGGCACACAGTAGTTCAGGCCCATATCCTACCTGAAATCACAGGAGATCTGGAGTGGATGAATTGAAGGGAGAAATGAACAAGATTAAGCCTCCTACGTTTGATGGAGAACATAAGGAGGAAGATGCTGAAACATGGTTGCTTGGCATGAGGAAATATTTCCAACTGCAGAATTATTCCTCTCATGCAAAAGGAAGAATTGTGATGTATCAACTGAAAGGAAAAGCATCCATGTGGTGGGATCAACTTATGCAGGTGCAACACATTAGAGAGAAACATATCACTTGGAAATAATTCAAGAGGTATTTCGAGAAGAAATACTTGACTAAAAGATACTATGACAGAAAGATGAAAGAGTTCATTGAACTCAAACTGAGCAACATGACCATTGATGAATATGAACGAAGATTTTTGGAATTGTTGAAGTATGTCCCGTTCATCAAAGATGAGACTGTCAAGATTCAAAGGTATCTGAGTGGACTACCACCTTCCATTGGGGACAAGATTCAGTATGATGACCCTAAGACTATGGAAGAAACGATAAGAAGAGAGAAATGCTTATATGAACAACAAAGAGAAAAACCTACTTTTGGGAAGGCTTGGGATGACCAGAAGAAGTTTAAGAAAGAGAAGAGGTAGAAGGGAAACAAACCTCCCTTTTTCAGAAACAGTCCTCAAGGACAACCATCGTTTAGAGAGCCGAGAATGGCTGGCGTAGGGGAACAAAGGCCAAGGAAGACACCCATTCATTGTTGGGGCTGTAAGGGGAACCACAAGTACAAATATTGTCCCCACAAAAATGGCAAAGTGAGAGCTATCCATAATGTTCAGCAAGTTGAAACAGTGGAAGACATGGGCAGTAGAATACCAAGAATCTACGCAACCCTGGACAATAAACAAGTAGAATATCAGTCGCACATGATTGAAGTGGAAGGTGTGAACAACAACCATGCATTTACTATTTTAATTGATTCAGGGGCTAGCCATAGTTATATAGATCCTAGAGTGGTGGAAATTTTGAAATTGTCGAGAAGCAAACATGAAAAGTCTTGGTTAGTGCAGCTGGCTATAGGAACCAAGAGAAAAGTCACTGAGTTAGTTGAGTCTTGTCCAGTGGACATTAATGGACTGAGCACAAAGGCTGAATTGAACATTCTTCCTTTAGGTTCTTATGATTGTCTAATTGGGATGGACTGGTTGGACCAACACCATGCCATCTTGGATTGTCGTAACAAGGCATTCACTTGCCTGGATGAGGAAGGAAATTGGAAAACAGTCCAAGGAATTCCCAGAGTTGTTGCTATCAGAGAAATCTCAACAATGCAACTGAAGAAGTGCTACAGGAAAGGTTGTCAATTATTTGCAGCCCATGTGGAGGAAACACCTAAGGATAAGGTGTCGAATATTGAAGATCATGCGGTACTAAAAGAGTTTGAAGATGTATTCCAGGAGGTACTCGGACTACCCTTGAAGAGAGATATTGACTTCTCTGTAAACTTGATGCCTGGAGTAGCTCCAGTGTCAAAAGCTCCTTACAAAATGAGTACACCAGAGCTGAAGGAACTGCAATTGCAGCTTGAAGAGCTTCTGAAGAAGGGGTATATATGCCCAAGTGTGTCACCTTGGGGTGCGCTCGTCCTATTAGTGAAGAAGAAGGATGGAACGTTGAGATTGTGTATCGATTTTCGTTAGTTAAACAAAGTGACTATTAAGAACAAGTATCCTCTGCCAAGGATCGATGATCTCTTTGATCAGTTGAAGGATGCTAAGATATTTTCGAAAATAGATCTTAGATCAGGATATCACCAGGTAAGAATAAAAGATAAAAACATCAGCAAGACCGCCTTTAGAACAAGGTATGGTCATTACGAGTTCACAGTGGTGTCGTTTGGATTGTCGAACACACCCACTATTTTTATGTGTCTAATGAATGGTGTATTCAGGGATTATCTGGACAAGTTTGTCATAGTCTTTTTGGATGACATCCTGATGTATTCCAAGCCAGAGGAAGAGCATGAACAACATCTAAGGATGGTGTTGCAAGTGTTAAGAGAGCACCAAATGTATGCCAAGTTGAGAAAATGCTTGTTTTATCAAAAACAAATCCATTACTTGGGGCATATTATTTCGAAGGATGGGATAGTTCTCGATCTTGAGAAGATTGAGGACATCAGAGAATGGTCACCGCCAAAGAACATGACGGAAGTTAGATCCTTTATGGGTCTAGTTGGTTATTACAGAAGGTTTATCGCAGGGTTCTTGAGGATAGCTCACCCTATCACTTCCTTGCAAAGGAAGAAGAAATTTCAGTGGATAGAAGGATGTGAGAAAAGCTTCCAACAATCGAAGCAATTGTTAACCAGTGCTCCAATCCTGAGGATTGCAGATCCAAATGTGGATTTTGTGGTTTGTATTGATGCATGCAAAGAAGGACTGGGAGGAGTCCTCAGTCAGAATGGATTCGTGATTTGTTATGAATCTAGAAAGTTGAAAGAGCATGAAAGGAACTATGCCACTCATGATTTGGATTTGGAAGAAATAGTACACGCTCTAAAGAAATGGAGGCATTACCTCATGGGAAGGAGGTTCGAACTGAGGACAGACCATAACAGTTTGAAGTATTTGTTTGATCAGCCAACCTTGAATGCTAGGCAGAGTAGGTGGCTGGAGTTTCTTTGTGAGTATGACTTTGATATCAAGCATATCAAAGGGAAGGAAAACAAAGTGGTTGATGCACTCAGCATGAGAGTGCATGAATTTCATGCTACAACCATTAGCATGTACCAAACTAATATTAAAAGCAGAATTTTGGTGGTTGGAAATGCAGATTTGCAGTACAGGGATTTGGTAGCAAAACTACAGCAAGGTGAGATGCCACAGAAAGTGGAAAATTATAAATTAGAGGCTGATAGAATACTTATGTACAAGAACAAAATTTATGTACCTAATGTCCAGGACTTGAAACTTATGATTTTGAATGAAATGCATAATGTGCCTTGTGTTGGGCACCCTGGATATCAAAAAACTGTGGCAGCAGTCAAGAGCCATTACTTTTGGCCAGGTATGAAGAAATAAATTGCAGAATACATCGCCAGATGTATGGAGTGCCAGAAGGTTAAAGCTGAGCACAGGCACCTAGCAGGGTTGCTGCAACCTTTACCCATTCCTGAGTGGAAGTGGGAGGTAGTGACAATAGATTTCATCACAGGATTGCCCAGAACAGGAAAGCAGCATGATTCAATCATGGTGGTGGTGGACAAGCTTACGAAAGCTACCCATTTTATTCCACTAAAGACTAATAACAAGGCTAATGTTGTTGATATTTTTATGAGGGAAATAACACGATTGCACGGTATTCCCAAGACAATTGTGTCTGACATGGACCCGAAATTTACCTCAAAGTTCTGAAAGGGGTTGTTCAAAGGATTCAGAACGAATCTGAACTTCTGTATTGCTTATCATCCGGAGTCTGATGGACAGAAAAAGAGGATGAATCGAGTAATAGAATACATACTAAGGATGTATGTGATGGACAAACCATCTAAATGAGAAGACTACCTACACTTGGTAGAATTCGCCTACAATAATGGGTATCAAGAATCGTTGAAGATGAGCCCATTTGAATCACTTTATGGCAGAAAGTGCAATACTCCAGTAAGATGGGATAATCCATCTGATAGGGCAGTAGTTGGGCCAGAGTTGTTCAAGGAAATGAAAGAGCAAATGCTGAAAATTAAGCAGAATTTAAAGGTTGCCCAAGACAGGCAGAAAAGTTATGTTGATAAAAACAGAACCCACAGAGAGTTTAAAGTGAGTGATCATGTTTTCCTGAAAGTGAAAGCCAATAGAAGTTCCCTGAGGCTAGCAAACTGTTCGAAGTTGGTAGCCAGATTTTGTGGGCCATTTTAAATCCTAGAAAGGATTGGGCTAGTTGCATATATGCTTGCATTACCTGCATACATGACTGTACATAATGTTTTCATGTTTCATTGCTTAAGAAATATATACCTTATGCTAATCATGTTATCGATTGGAATGTGATTCAGGTGGAGCAAGAAGGTGTCTTGCAAGTGCATCCTATGCACATATTGGACCGAAAAAGAAAACAGCTCCGGAATCGAGCCATAGGGCTTGTAAAGATCCAGTAGACCTGGTACGGTCCTGAGGACGCGACATGGGAACATGAAGATGCTATGCAGGCAGAATACCCAAATCTTTTTGAAGATTTTTAAAATATTGTTGATGTTGTGTAAAGAGTTTCACTAAGGACAACAAAAAAATAAGGGGAGGGGATTGTAATATCCCCAAGGACAAGCCCTTGTTGTATTTATGAATTGTAAAATATGTTTTGTAGGTTGGTGAGCCGAGTGTTGATAAGTTGGTGGGCTTATGTGTTTATTAGGTCGGAGAACCTAAGTGTCAAAGGCCAGGAGATTGTTTTTGTATATGTAATTATGCAAAACATTAATAAAGATTAAACATCGCTGCGTGCAGGCCGACCACAAAGAAAGAGTGATGGGGGACTAAGATTCCACAAGGTGGGTAAGGGAAAGGGGGTTGAAAGGTTGGAAAGAGGGGCTAGGCTTAGGGGCTTAAGTCCTTGAGATAATAATTTATTATTATTCCAAAGTGGTGTGAAAGGTATACTTTTATCCTAAGTTCCTGGAAAAGGGAACGCATACTTGATGGAGTGCATGCATCTTCATGGGCGACATGTGTCGGCCCAGGCACATGCAATTTAACCCAAGAATTGAGCCGTGATGGAGGTTTGTCCTCCATTCTTGCGTCCGTTATCTGAACCGTGTGGCCTCTGCGTCTGATCTCTGCATACCTCATGCAGCTCTGAAACCCGAAACCATGAGACCTCTGTGATTGACCGGTGTATTCCTATGAATTCCGTTTGGTCTCTGTGTTTAGCCTCCATCATCAATCTTTGCATAATTTTCTTGTATCGCATCTTGAAACCGATAATCCATGGGCGGATCTGTGTCTTATGTGGAACCCGACACCTGGGTAATTGCATGAGCGTGTTGTGTCTTAGCGTCTAGATATTGCCATTTTCAAGCCTATGCCCATTTTCTGTTGTGGTTGTAATCCTTGTGTCAACTGAGTGCTGATGTTGTTGCGGTTTCCCTCACCCAGTTGGAACTGAGTCAAAAGTGGCTGAAGAACTGGGTTGTCAGGCCTGTCATAGAAGAGAAGGTTGTCACACCTGTGAGCAGCTCTCTCCAGGTGAGAGAGTCTGCTGGGAAGTGGTTTTCTCCCAGAGAGAGTCCAGCACCAGCTACGGAGCTCTGAGAAATCCTGATCCGACCTGTTGCCGAGACCTAGAGAGGGAGGTGAAGCATCGATGGACTGTGCTTGTGAAGGTGTATACTCCCAGGTGGAACAAGCATGTGGGGAATGAGAGTCCGTGAGTAGTGGGCGTAAGAAGGCTCCTGGAGAGAATCCTTCCAGTTGCACTGTGCAGTTTTCTGGTAACCTCAGCCTAGTCTAGGATTCCCTTGCCTTGGGTGGAGCTTAGTCCCAGCTTGATGGTGACTCACTGCTGAGCATGATGAGCAGCATGGTCTAAGGCTGCGAGGTTCATGGAAGGTATGCACGTAGTTGGTGGAGTTATCCAGTTTCAAAGATAAGTATCATTATGTGTTTAATTACAATTAAAATGCATGTCTATGATGCTTGTATGTTTTCATGTATTCCGTTGCAATTATGAATTACTGTTAATTCCATTATTTATGTATGTTAGCAGTAATCCTGAGATTACTCTATATTTTTTGGTTAAATGCCATTAAATATGCATGTTATATATTTATGTATGAGATTTTTCTGTGTAGTAACGTTGCCCGACAGTGGGGTTGATGGTCGAGGACATTACAAGGTTGCCCCAGAACACATCTGGGGGCCCTAGAATACATATAAGGTATTATCCACCAAGGTACAAGACCAAGGCTCAACCCATGCATTAAGCAAGGGTTCCCTGAAACACATCCAGGGGCCCTAGAACATATCTAGGGACTTACATCATCCACCAAGGAACACATCCAAGGATCAATCTAAGCACTGGGCAAGGATTCTTTGGAACACATCCAGGGGCCCTATAACACATCTAGGGACTTACTTCTTGGTCCTAGACCAAGAACCCCAATCATATACTGGGGGCCCTCATTAGGGTCTTTTGACATGGCTCTCACTGCTTGGTCCCAAACTATGAAACCCCAGGAGTGCATTGGGGCCCCTATTCCACATCTAGGGTCTTATGCCATCCTCCCGGAGAATGGCTCTTGTAGCTACACTAAATTCAACACCTTTAGTGTGCCCCAACTACACAGCGAAAGTTTAGCAACGTTGTTTCTGTAATATTGGAGATTGAAGGCACTATTATGGTGATCACATTTATTGGGTGAATCCAATGTCCTAGTTGACTTTCTTTGAAGTAGTTCGCACACCAAGTTCTCATAATAGGTTTCTGAATGTGATCTTGTATGCATCTCATTTGTTGATGGAGAGGTTCCACATTCATATTTGACCAGACTTGTCATCGTGATTGTAAATACGTGTAAGAAAAGTATTTGAAAAGTTCCACATTCATTTTTTACTAGACTCAGTATGAAAAGTAAGAATTCAGGGTTTTATTTGTGCAACAACTATGGTATTGTTCCTTGGCTTCTAAAAGTTTAGTTTAAATTGATTTTTCGTGATCAAAATTGTAGTCAGTCTTTCAGAACATGGCCCTAACCCACTTCCCTTGAATCCACATAGAAGGAAAACAACCAACAACATAGCAACGTTGAGCTATAAATATTATTCATGCTTAAAGTTCCTCTATTCATGGAACCTTTCCTCTCTAACCTAGTACAAAAATATTGGATGTGTAATCTGTGGTAAGAATGTTTTATTTTATTCTTGAGTATCAATCCAATAGTCTAAGTGGAAGGTATATCTACATCACTATATCGAGTGCCCTAGTGTGATGTCCTTGCAGAGCACAAATCCATTTGGAGAGTAGATTTGTCTTGGATAGAATCTTCTACCATTCTCATTGCTTCGTGTTAGCACCTAGACTGGATTTCTTTAAAATCCAACTTGAGTGCCATCCTATTTTGTTCGTGAGTACATTATAGGATGGATTGGTTGGTCGAGCCATCAATGTGGCATAAATGGTTTGTGAGTGTCTTTTCAGACTTGATACATGGTCACATGTTTTTTTATTCAAGG
>ML788264.1:128740-141530 GCA_009831015.1 Picea engelmannii | reverse complement strand
GCTTAGGCTTAGGGTTGAGGGAAAAGAATGAGGAGAATAAAGGATCTTTTTCTCCTCTATTCTTCTCATTCTTTCATCTTGAGCTTGGAGGAGAGAGCAAAGGAGAGGTTGAGAGTGCAGATTTGTGAGAAATTGGAGGAGAAAGCAAAGGAGATCTTGGAAGAGTGAGCAAAGAGGAGCTTGGAGGAGAGAACAAAGGCAACCAGCTTCCAAAGGTTTCAAGTTTCAAGAGCTAAAGAGGTAAGCCCAAACCCCAACTCCCTCATTTCCTTGGGTTAACTTTGTTAATGTTTTTTTCCTCTTCTCCTACTCTTTCCCATTCCTTCTTCTCTCTCATTTTATTCCAAGTTGTTCATCTAAAACTTGAAGAAAATGGTTTTCTTTTGGTTTATTGTTCCTTTTTTGGTTCTCATGGTTCTGGTGGGGAGAAGGCATCGAAGGGAAGAAGATGATAGTGGTGATTCTCATGATGAACCAAAATATGAAGCTGGTGAAGGGTTCGAAGAGGAAGAGGGAAATGAAGAGGGAAATGTAGAACACAAATATTTATTGAGACCCTTGTGGCAATTTGTAACAAAAGTTGAGGAGGGAAGAGGTGGTGGAAGCATTAAATTTGTATGTCCTCATGACTGTCATGATGGAAAACCTTATACCGGTTCATATACCCGTCTAAGGATGCATCTTTGTGGTGTAATGGAGAGTGATGACAACAAGGGGTCCATTGGGATCACAGTTTTCCCTAATATATCCAAGGAGCAAAGACAAAAATATATAAGGATAGAGGAAGCTACACAAAAAAAGTATGGTAAAAAACAAAATCCTGACTCTCACTAGTATATTCATCATCCTTCTTTATGCTGATGATATTGTTCTTATGCAAGGAGTCCCTATGATCTCAACTAGCAACTAAGAATCCTCGAGGATTTCTTCTCTAGTATGGGAAATATTGTTGACACTGACAAAACAAAGGTTATGATAAGTAAATCCAAAATGATTACTTATATATTGGAATTGATATTCAACACAAGCTCAACTAAAACTATAGCATTGAGTAAATGATAAATGGAGATTGGAAAGATTATTATGGGATTGAAAACAATTGTAAATCAATGGACCTTTGGATATGGGATAAGAAAAAAATCCTCTTTGAGACTCTTTCCACTACCATTATCTTGTATGGATGTGAAGTTTAGGAATGTAGTATCTCTAGAGAATAGTGGAGAAAGATAGAGTAGAGCCAACATAATTTTATAACTTATAATATTAAAATTAAAGGCAATACACCCTCTCCTATAAGCCAACCTCTCCCCCACTGAGAGAAAGGTTATGAATGTTTCCTTGAATCAGATTTGTTTATGAATGTTGTGGGATTTGTTAAGGAATGATGGTATGACAAATTCAGGTTGCCTGCATATTGTGTTTGCAGAAGTTTAACGTGTGTCAGAACTTAATATAATTGCCACTGAGTGCAAAGAAATGGAGGATGCACAAAATGATTCCAGTTCATAGGACGAAGCTAAAGGGATGGATGTTCATTTGGGAGTTGAAGGGTCGAACTCCAATGGGCATGGAGAAGAGATACATAAGGAAGGGAAGATGATGAAAATTATTGAACTTTGCAGAAAGATGCCCAGACTCACCGAGCGGATAACAAGAAGCTTATGAAAGCTAAGGAACAACAGGGAGAATTCAACTTAAAGTTGATGAAGAGTCTGGAGGTAATAGAAAATAAGTTAGACAAGGAGAGTAACTCGAGAAAAACAGGGAGCCACCAAACTTTTGAGGGAAGAAGGTCAACGAGTGTTGGTAGACACCATCATCACTCCCAAGGTCGCTCCAAGAGGAGGGCACACAATAGTTCAGGCCCATCTCCTACCGGAAAGCACAGGAGATCTGGAGTGGATGAATTGAAGGGAGAAATGAACAAGATTAAGCCTCCTACGTTTGATGGAGAACATAAGGAGGAAGATGCTGAAACATGGTTGCTTGGCATGAAGAAATATTTCCAACTGTAGAATTATTCATCTTATGCAAAAGGAAGAATTGCGATGTATCAACTGAAAGGAAAAGCATCCATGTGGTGGGATCAACTTATGCAGGTGCAACACATTAGAGAGAAAGATATCACTTGGAAAGAATTCAAGAGGTATTTCAAGAGGAAATACTTGACTAAAAGATACTATGACAGAAAGATGAAAGAGTTCTTTGAACTCAAACTGGGCAGCATGACCATTGATGAATACAAACGAAGATTTTTGGAATTGCTGAAATATGTCTCGTTCATCAAATATGAGACTGTCAAGATTCAAAGGTATCTGAGTGGACTACCACCTTCCATTGAGGACAAGATTCAGTATGATGACCCTAAGACTATGGAAGAAATGATAAGAAGAGCGAAATGCTTATATGAACAACAAAGAGAAAAGCCTACTTTTGGGAAGGCTTGGGATGACCAGAAGAAGTTTAATAAAGAGAAGAGGCAGAAGGGAAAAAAACCTCCCTTTTTCAAAAACAATCCTCAAGGACAACCATCATTTAGAGAGCTGAGAATGGCTGACGTAGGGGAACAAAGGCCAAGGCAGACGCCCATTCATTGTTGGGGTTGTAAGGGGAACCACAAGTACAGAGATTTTCCCCACAAAAATGGCAAGGTGAGAGCTGTCCATAATGTTCAGCAAGCTGAAACAGTGGAAGACATGGGCAGTAGAATACCAAGAATCTACACAACCCTGGACAAAAAACAAGTAGAATATCAGTCGCACATGATTGAAGTGGAAGGTATGATCAACAACCATGCCTTTACTATTTTAATTGATTCAGGGGCTAGCCATAGTTATATAGATCCTAGAGTGGTGGAAAGTTTGCAATTGTCGAGAAGCAAACATGAAAAGTCTTGGTTAGTGCAGCTGGCTATAGGAACCAAGAGGAAATTCACTGAGTTAGTTAAGTCCTGTCCAGTGGACATGAATGGACTAAGCACAAAGGTTGAATTGAACATTCTGCCTTTAGGTTCTTATGACTGTCTAATCTGGATGGACTGGTTGGACCAACACCATGCCATCTTGGACTGTTGTAACAAGGCATTCACTTGCCTGGATGAGGAAGGAAATTGGAAAACAGTCCAAGGAATTCCCAGAGTTTTTGCTATTAGAGAAATCTCAGCAATGCAACTGAAGAAGTGCTACAAGAAAGGTTGTCAATTATTTGTAGTCCATGTGGAGGAAACACCTAAGGATAAGGTGTCGAATATTGAAGATCATGCAGTACCAAAAGAGTTTGAAGATGTATTCCAGGAGGTACTCGGACTACCCTTGAAGAGAGAAATCGACTTCTCTGTAAACTTGATGCCTGGAGTAGCTCCAGTGTCAAAAGCTCCTTACAAAATGAGTACACCAAAGCTGAAGGAACTGCAATTGCAGCTTGAATAGCTTCTAAAGAAGGGGTATATACGCCCAAGTGTGTCACCTTGGGGTGCATCGGTCCTGTTAGTGAAGAAGAAGGATGGGAAGTTGAGATTGTGTATCGATTTTCGACAGTTAAACAAAGTGACTATTAAGAACAAGTATCCTCTGCTAAGGATTGATGATCTCTTTGATCAGTTGAAGGATGCTAAGATATTTTTGAAAATAGATCTTAGATCAGGATATCACCAGGTAAGAATAAAGGATGAAGACATCAGCAAGACCGCCTCTAGAACAAGGTATGGTCATTACGAGTTCACAGTGGTGCCGTTTGGATTGTCAAACGCACCCATTGTTTTTATGTGCCTAATGAATGGTGTATTCAGGGACTATCTGGACAAGTTTGTCATAGTCTTTTTGGATGACATCCTGATGTATTCCAAGCCGGAGGAAGAGCATGAAAAACATCTGAGGATGGTGTTGCAAGTGCTAAGAGAGCACCAAATGTATGCCAAGTTGAGCAAATGTTTGTTTTATCAAAAATAGATCCATTACTTGGGGCATATTATTTCGAAGGATGGGATAGTTGTCGATCTTGAGAAGATTGAGGCCATCAGAGAATGGTCACCGCCAAAGAACATGACAGAAGTCAGATCCTTTATGGGTCTAGTTGGTTATTACAAAAGTTTTATTGCAGGGTTCTCGAGGATAGCTCACCCTATCACTTCCTTGCAAAGGAAGGAGAAGAAATTTCAGTGGATAGAAGGATGTGAGAAAAGCTTCCAACAATCGAAGCAATTCTTAACCAGTGCTCCAATCTTGAGGATTGCAGATCTAAATGTGGATTTCGTGGTTTGTACCGATGCATGCAAAGAAGGACTGGGAGGAGTCCTCAGTCAAAATGGATTTGTGATTTGTTATGAATCTAGAAAGTTGAAAGAGCATGAAAGGAACTATGCCACTCATGATTTGGATTTGGCAGCAATAGTACACGCTCTAAAGAAATGGAGGCATTACCTCATGGGAAGGAGGTTCGAACAGAGGACATACCATAAGGTTTGAAGTGACGCTTCGTGTGTTTCCTTCCTTTTATTTAACTCGGGACAATGATTCTTGTAGTGACCATATTTTAGACAATTGAAGCATTATATTTTTGACATATCTTTCTCTTCATTTGGTTTCTTCCTGGAGCCAAACTTCTTTTTATTCCTAAAATTCTTGAACCTTGTTTTGAAGGCTTGATCATCGTATTTATTTTGGGGTTTCTCTTTTGCACTAATCCTTGATTCTTCTTATGCACAGCAAGTCCAAAGTTCTTCAAATGTGGGATACTCCTTCCTTGTGTTCATGCTTGTGGAAAATGCATCCCATGTCTTGGAAAGACCATTGAGTACGATATTTACCAGTTCCTTCTTTGAAATGATCTCTTCAGTAGCTTGTAGTTGATATCTTAACTGGGAGATTCTCACAAAGTATGACGTTATGTTGTCATCATCATTCATTTTCATGTCACGAAGCTCATTCTTCAGACTCATTAATTGTCCAATGTTTTTTACTGAGAAGAGGTTTGTTAGGGCATCATACATCTTCTTAGATGATTCAAGATGGGAGATGTACGGTATCAAGTGGTATTTTATAGAGTCCACTATGATACTCATGGCATTGATGTCATTGTCTTTGAACTTCTCCATAACTGTAACGTTCTGAGGTTCCTTCTCTTTTCCTTCTTCGAACTGTGGTTCCACGATCTTTCCTTTCACAATATCCAACGCTTTATTCTTGGCAAGTATGAGGTCAATACTTGTGTTCCATGCTTTGAAGTTAGAAATCCCTTCTAACTTATTTTTTGACTCCATAGAGTAAGTCATAACTGCTTTGACTTGGTCAATCTTTGACTTTGACCAAAAAATCAAACTTGATGTTTTGGCTTGCTGAGAATACCAGGAGGTGCACTAGGCTATCTAGAAATTAGGTCAATCTCTTCACTTAATGTGTCTCAACAAGAGGGTTAGGGTTTTGTTGTTGAAGCAAAAATTGGCTGCAACTGTAACTAAGCAAATCCTCCCAATCTATCTTCTAGCGGTTAGACAGTCCGAAGATAGTGTGGTCCCATAACCTGTTAGAAAGTAATGGATGTGCTAGTTTAACCATAGACAATATAACAATATTGTCACCCAACCATAGGCTCAAGCCACCCTCGAGCACCTTAACCTTGACAGAGAATGATTCTAGAAGAAAACCAATAGCCAACCACGGCTAATGCATAAAGATAACCAAGACTGATCAGAAAGTCCAACCATAACCAATAGAAAGTCTGAGCCTAAACGAGGAATACAGATTGCAGCAGTTGCTCCCCAGACTTCCACACTTGCCTAGTTTCTGCAGTGCGCAACTCTTCCCAGCTGAAATTTCGAGTTGTCTAGTACAAAATGAGGTCTGGCTACTTGTATTTATACTGTTTTCCTGAGCTGTCTAGGCTAACTTCTCATTCTAGATGCTAAATACTTAATATTAATCATTTCCTTGAACCGACTTGTATTCTAGGGTTAGGTTTAATGCTTTAGGGATTCTTCTTGTTTCCTAGAATATTCTATTGTCATCAGGGTTACACGTGGAGGTAAATACCTCCCGCAGCTACCATAATATCAACGGTTACAATCTACAATCTTGAGACTGCCTAAAAGTAGTGTTGGGTAGATTTGAAGTTTCTTGTAGGGTTGTTGAAAGTTTCAACACGAAGGCTAAGAACTCTTGGAAGTATGATCTATGGCCTCGTAGAATTGAGGTGGAAATTTCGAATTGTGTAGATTTTGAAATTTCTACTATTAGGGGTAATTAGTGGTAAATTAGGGGAAACTAATGGTTAATTAGGTGAAACTAATGGTTAATTAGGTGAAACTAATGGTTAATTAGGGATAATAAAGGGTTAATCTATGGTAATTAGTGGTAAATTACAGGTTAATTTGGTGTAATTAGGGGTTAAATAGGGGCATTAAGAGGTTAATTAGGGGTTAAATAGGGGCATTAAGAGGTTAATTAGTGGTAATTTGAGACCAATTATCAGTGATTAGTGGTCAATTAGGGTTAATTGGGACTAAATTAGGATCAATTAATTAAGATAATTAGGGGTTAGTTAGTCCTAGTAATTAGGGGCCAATTAAGGGTAAATTGGGGGTTAATGATAGGGTAGTTAGTGGTAACTAAGGGTTAAGTAGGGGTAATTAGGGTGAATTAGTGGTCAATTAGAGGTAATTAGGGGTCAATTGTGGATAATTAGCAGTAATTAATGGTTCATTAGGGCTTATTAGGAGTAATTAGGGTTAATCAAAGGTAATTATAGGTCAATTTGTGGTTAACTAGTGATAGTTAGAGGTTGATTAAGGGTCGATTAGGGTTAATTAGTGGTTAATTAAAGACAATTAGTGGTCACTTATGGGTAACTAGGGGGTATTTAGGAGAATTAGTGGTAATTATGGGCCAATGAAGGGTAACTAGTGGTCAATGAGGGGTAATAGCTCGATGGGTTATCTCAGTCAGTTCAAATGGATTATTTCAAGGTAGAATTCATTGTGAGCTCTCTAGGTTGAGTCTTGATAGATTATTGGCTATTATTGTGGTTGGTAATTGAGCCACCCACCATTAGGATATTTCATAAAGAGGTTGGGGGATCTTGTGAAGTTTCCTTGGAATTTATTTTTTTACACGTAATTAGTAGTTAATTAGAGGTGGTTAGGGGTCGATTAGGGTGAATTTGAGGTAATTGGTGTTAATTGGGGGAGGGCCAATTAGTAGTAATGAAAGGACTAGTTAGGGGAAACCAGTGGTAATTATAGGCTAATTAAGGTTTAATTAGAAGGGTCTATTATGGGTGATTATAATTAATTAGGGGATCATTAGTGATAACTAGGGTCAATTACTGGTAATTAGTGGTCAATTATTGTTATTTAGGGGTAATTAGGAGTTAATTAGGTCAAATAATTAGGGGTCAATTATGGGGTGATTAGGGGAAATTAAAGGTTAATATGGGGTAATTAAGGGTTAATTAGAGGTAATTAGTGGTAATTAGGATTCAATTAGGGGTAATTTGTGGTGAGTTAGGGGTATTTATGGTTATTTATGTTATTGTTCATAACAAAAATCAACACACTAAGTAACTGGCTCTAAGCTCTCTAAGTGGATTGTCATCATCAAGATCTAATGAAATCCTAACATTACAAGGTTTTTCTTTTAAAATGGGGCATATTTCCTTGATGTTCCTAAATGCAAAACCATCTGCATGCACTCACATAATACCACCTTAACTTCTCTTCCATACATGATAATCCATAACTTGAGCTATGTTTTTGCACCTAAACAATTGTTGGAAACATGGAATTATGGGGATAAGACGAAAAACCTTACATGGAACCTTATTTGTCACTATATTATCTTGATATCTACTAAATATGTATTTAGGGAATCCCTTCTTTCTTGCATAGTCTCGATAATATATAATGCAATTGGTAGGATATGCATCAATTAATTGATACTCCAGTCATGTATCTTACATAAGGTAACACAATCCTTGGTATGTGTGAGGTAAAGTATTCGATGGTGGTAGGAGAATGTGACCTCAAAATGTACAAGAAAAAACAAATTAATGGATATTGCATCCTTATTATAGTCGTTGAAAATATACAAAAACTTATACATTTATAAAGAATTATATTACACATCTTAGGATCTATGTGAGACACATGTTTAGAACATAGTTCATTACCTTTAAGTTCACCAACAACAAAATAGTAGATAAAAGACTTGTCGTGTATCCTTTGTATAGGCATTTTTGTGCCTTTTAATAAGAAGTGCAATATAAATATCATAACAGTTCTCATCCATTGGTACATCCTCATCCATGGAAACAAACGTGCCATAAATCAATCTTTTTATCTTGTCATTCACCATTATATCAATGCCATTTTTTTTCCATAGGATCAACTTCATCATTCACCAGTATATCAATGCAATTTTTTTCCATAGGATAAGTTCATCTCCACACCCTTAACATTGCTACTACAATTTGTAACCTTGGGAATTTCAAACCTTTTTTTTTCCCTTTCATGATTACAAACAAAGAAATATAATTAGTGTATTTAAAATATTAAAACGTAACATGTGGATTATTTTAAAAAGAGAAGAAAATAATTTCTCGATTATATCAACAAACAAAGTTTGGTTCTCTTTCTAGTGTTCAAATGACAAGCAATGTTTTATAGTTTTCATCCTTAAAAGTCTTATTGTATTTAAGGCCTTTACACGTTAAGAGGGCAATGACATTTGTCACCATCACTTAGCAGAATTTTTGATAATGTTTTTTTTATGACTATTATTATAATGTGCATAATCATTACATTCATTATAATCAATATATGTGGTGAGAGTTATGGCTTCCTTGTTTTTTTCCTCCACATCCAACTCCAAATATTCATCATGGCTCACATTGTTGTTATTTGATATTGTTATCTATTTCAACTTAGGTATACAATAAGAATAGTTTCAAATAATTTCACATATAAAAATGTAATTGGCATTTATATATTATAACCAATAAAATTTGTACTATATGGAGGATAACGAGTTCAATAGTGTAACAGAGCAGACAAAGAATGATTGATTCCTCGTGATTCCCTTATAAACACCTAAAATATATCTATTACAAATGTCAAAAGTATGAAATATTCGTGGGTATTTATCTCGTGAATTTTTTTTAACCAAAAACTTTGATTAATCATTGTTCTCCCTCTATGATCAATTTTGACTTTATCAAATTTTATGAGCCCCAAATGGATGTGAACTAATCAATGAAGTCAAGTTAAGGACATCAAATCATCTATATTTATCGAGGGAACAAACCAAATAAATAGAAAAAGTTCACTAAATATTGAATTATTACCTTCAAACAGGGACATCAATGTCAGAATTTGACCCCGAAAGTAGTAGTGGTACCAACCTCCTTAAGGATATTTTTAAAGGCTATATCCCAACCTTTAATGTATAAGATAAAACTATCATTTTTATTCTTCTTAGGGTCATTATGTGCTTTAAAGGCTTTAGGAATTATCATTTGTCAACATACTTGTACTTTAGATTCTACCACATGCTTGGAAATGGAAAGAGGTGACTTCCTTGCTTGATTTCCTTGTGAGGGTGTTGATGTAGGGATAGGTGTAAGACCCCTTAATCTCTTAGATTTTGGCATTTATATATCATTTTTTTAGTGATATATCATTATGTATTGATGGCTTTGACCTCTACAACGGTCATGGATTGCATTATTTTTCACAATGATAACTTTCAATCTATATGGGATTCTAAGCTTTCTTCCATCTCCCTCACCCCATTGAGAATTTGAATCAAATAGTTGTCTTATATATCTTAATTTGTTTCTATGGGGTCTTTCTTTATGGCCTATATAATCCAAAAGGGTGTTCATACCCTTCAATCATTACTACATATCAAGCAATCCCTATCCTGAAGTTAGATGTATACCTTGGTCTATTAAAGAAATGTTCTTTCGAACGATCACTAGGAAATGATCTTCCATATTCATTACTATGTTTGTATTTATAGATAAATTCTAATTCCTCCTTTAAGCTTAGGATCCTTTCCTCTATATGATTTAATAATGTTTTCTCATCTTTCTCAAGGAACTCTTCACTTATAATAACTCCTTTTTCCTTCTTTATTTTCTATGTTTTGATGGCACATGAGAAGAACTTTGATCTATAATAGGATTGTGGGTAAGTGGAAGAGTGCAAATAGTGAAAGTAGTAGTTAATGGCCTATATAAGTGTTAGGACCACACAATGTACCATTTTGCCTATACTTTTTGCCACTATTATACTCTTGATCACCCATATTTAAACTCATACTATCACTTTATCTGATCATTCCAAAGGTATACAACGTCCCTTCTCATTACTATACGTTTAATCTGTTTTGCATAATATTTTACATCACTCTCGTACTTAACCATTGATTAGAAATGTATAAGTGTTCAAACTGCAGATTAGCATTTGAAGCCTGTTGCTGAAACACAAAGTTGTTACACAGTCCAAGGTCGCAGATGCTGAAACACAAAGCTGTTACACAGTCCAAGGTCGCAGATGTTGAAACACAGAGCTGTTACACAGTCCAGAGTCACAGATGCTGAAACACAGAGCTGTTACACAATCCAGAGCTGCAGATGCTAAAACACAGAGGAAACCGCCAGAACCGACGATGTTGAAACACAGAAGAAACCGCCAGGACCGACGATGTTGAAACACAAAGGAAGTCGTTACAGTCTGTGGTCAAGCACCAATTGTCGCTCCTACATAAGAATGCTGACACATCAAGAGCAAAATTCACATGGCTGAAACAGCCCGCGAATTGCGATGCTGAAACAACAATCAGCAGCAACGAGAAGAAGCTGTTACTCCAGCCGTAGCAGCAATACCTCATTCAGCACCTGTAATAGTATTCTGTTGCGCGGGACTAGGACATCCTATTCTGGTTTAGAAAGTAGATCCAACTAAAGATAGGACTTAGATACACATTGTAATTTTTTATCAATTGTATCGAAGGGGTTCCCTCTTTAAATAAGAGGAAATCATCATTCGAAAAATCCAAGTTTTATGTATTAAGAAAGCTTCAGAGAGAGGGACATATTTCATTTCCAGATTGTAATATGATATTTTGACAGATGAATAAAAGACTAATTTGAGTATCCTTCTCTAGCTTTCTCGTTTCAGGGGAATCTTGTGAGAAGGGAGGGCCCACCTTCTTCACAAGATTCACCCGTTAGTTTTAGAATTGTGTTAGTACAATCTCTGTTTATGCTTTGATTAACTTTTGTTTGCTGAAACACTAATTTTAATGAATTCCGCTTTGCTGAAACACTACTGAACTCTGTCTTAGTTTATTGAATGAAATTTGTAATTCTTTTTATTAGCAATCTTGTGTGATGATTTTATGAGACTAGCCAGAGATTGGGTTAAGGGTTCCTGCTCAGAAAGGAAGGAATCAGGATGTCCAGTTCTCTGTATATTTCAATTACTTCTGCAAGTGTGCTAGCCAGAGACTGGGTTAAGGGTTCCTGCTCAGAGACAAAGGGATCAGAATATCCTGTTCTCTGTAGATTTCAATTACTTCTGCAAGTGTGCTAGCCAGAGACTGGGTTAAGGGTTTCTGCTCAGAGAGGAAGGGATCAGAATATCATGTTCTCTGTAGATTTCAATTACTTCTGCAAGTGTGCTAGCCAGAGACTGGGTTAAGGGTTCATGCTCAGAGAGGAAGGGATCAAAATATCTTGTTCTCGGTAGATTTCAATTACTTCTGCAAGTGTGCTAGCCAGAGACTGGGTTAAGGGTTCTTGATCAGAGAGGAAGAGATCAGAATATCCTGTTCTCTGTAGATTTCAATTACTTCTACAAGTGTGCTAGCCAGAAACTGGGTTAAGGGTTCCTGTTCAGAAAGGAAGGAATCAGAAGATCCTATTCTCTGTAGATCTCAGTTATTTTTCACAAGTGTGTTAATCAGGGATAGGGCTTAAGGTTCCTGCTTAGAAAGGAAGGAATTAGATGGCCTTGTTCTCTGCTAGATAGAGTTAGCTTTCTTTGCATTACTGTTTTCATGAAAGAGTGTTAATCAAAAATAAAGTATTGAAGTCTCTGTTTGAGAGTAAGGGTTATGTTCTCTGGTTGCAAAATAGTTGTCATTTCCTATTGCAAGTGTTATTTTAATGTAATCCAGGATTCTTTAGATTAATCTTTAAGATCTGCAATAGGTAGGTTGCTTCCCTGTGATTTAAATCAGAACTTCAGTTCATTCAAGGCAAGTGTGATTAGTATAGTTTCTTTACTACAACTCTAAGTTGCTTTTGGAATTGAGCATATATAGTGCGTGGTTATATTTGAAATAAACAGACTTCCCTGGGTTGACAATTTATGTATCACTTGATTGTTTGAATCAATTAAGCAATTATAGTGACCAACATTTTGGCGTCGTTGTCGGGGAAGATAGCTATAGATTTCAAAAGCACTTATGATTTCTTTTCTTTAGATAAAAATATTGCATGAAAGACCCCAAAGACACTAACCCTACAGGTGGCAAGGGAAAAGGAAAAGAAGGAAGAAAGACTTACATTGACGAGATTTTATCAAAGTCTGAATCTTCTGCTCAACGACCAAACCTTCGGAAAAAAAAACTCCCATCCTTCATTTCAAACAATTTTTGGAACAAGGAAAGAAGTTTGGAGTCCTGAGACAGTCCAGAAGCCAGTAGGAGACATTGAGGACAGAGCAAGTGCAGCAGGGGAGTAGACAGAGGAAAACATGGATGAGTACAATGAAGAATTGCATCACGAAGAA
>ML788264.1:112727-123703 GCA_009831015.1 Picea engelmannii | reverse complement strand
TTCAAAGCCACCCTTCAGAAATATCATATTCAACAGAGAATGACTACAGCATACCACCCCCAAGCCAATGGACAGGTGGAAAGCACAAACAAAGTAATAGAAGCCATTCTCACAAAAACAATGAAGGAAAGTAGAAAGGATTGCTCCTACAGGCTCCTTGAAGCACTATGGGCCTACAGGACTACCTGGAGAAATACTACAGGATTCTCTCCCTATGAATTATTCTATGGAAAGAGTGTTGTTTTTCCTGTGGAATTTGAGATAAAAAACTTAAGGACTGCTTTAGTTGTCAACCTTGATCTAAACGATGCACAGACAGCCAAGTTGCAACAGCTTAATGAACTGGAGGAGAAAAGACTAGATTCCATTCAACAAACAACCATAATTCAACAACAAAGATCAAAATGGCATGACAAAAATATCAAGAACAAGCAGTTCCAAAAAGGTAATTGGGCCCTACTGTATGATTCCTGGTTCAAAGAATTTCAAGGGAAACTACATACAAGATGGCTTGGACCTTACGAAGTAGACACAGTTTTCCCCAATGGAATAGTAAGGCTCCTTACAATCGGTGACTCCAGAACTCCGTTACTTGTAAATGGTCATCGGCTCCGTCTGTACCAGCGACCTATTTCTAAAGAAGATTTTAAGGCCACATGCATGGAAGACGCCCATTTCCTCTTCGTTGAGGGAGTTTATACCCCTAATAACAATTAATTCTTTTAAGTTAATTTTCTTTAGCATTAGATTAGATTAGATTTTATTTACTAATAATCTCTGTCAAGAAATACCATGTTACAGTCGATTTCTGCAGATTCTCGATCGAAGCACAACTACTAGGAAAGAACGATCCTACTTCAAAGAGACAAGCTTTCCCGATGCTGAAACACCACTGTTCAGCACTGTTGACATTCTTCCGATGTTGAAACACCATCGTTCAGCACTCTTGATTTTCCCCGATGCTGAAACACCACCGTTCAGCATTCTTGACTTTCCCCCGATGTTGAAACACCACAGTCAACAATTCGTTCATTTCCTTCATTACCACTACCACCAACCCCACACCTAATCCCCCATCACTGATCAACAACCTTTTACCATTTTTCCCCTTTCCTCACCATTCTTCATCGAAGAAACAACACCGTCCAGCCATTGTTTCGCCTTTTTCTTTTCCGTTGCTGAAACACTACTGCCAGCAACTTTTCATCATTTTCCCCGATGCTAAAACACCACTGTTCAACACTTTTTATTTTTCTTACTCTCAAAACACTACAGTCCGCCATTCCCTCACCATTCTTCATCGATGAAACAACACCGTCCAGCAATTGTTTCGCCTTTTCTTTTCCGCTGCTAAAACACCATTGCTAGCAACTTTTCATCATTTTTCCCGATGCTGAAACACCACCGTTCAACACTGTTGACCTTTTCCCGATGCTGAAACACCACCGTTCAGCACTGTTGAATTTCCTCCGATGCTGAAACACCACTGCTCAGCACTCTTGACTTTCCTTCGATGCTGAAAAACCATTGTTCAGCAGTTCTTTACAGTTTCTCATCACCGAAACAACACTGTCTAGCAATTGTTTCGTTCTTTTCTATTGCTGAAACATCAGTCTTTCACCATCATCTGTCAACAAGATTTTACGCCCTCATATTATAGTTCATCCTTCCAGTCAGCAAACCCTCGGCACAATTCATCTATTAGATCAAAAGTCTCTGCCACGACAGGACTACCACGGACAGGCACGATATTTTGTTTGCAGAACGAATCAAAAGGTAAGGCGAGGTATGTAAATTTTATGTAATTCAGTTAGACTATAGTTAATGGGAAGATTCGATATCATTATGACCACTCAAGTGCAATCATTACTAGCCGCACTTGACGGGAGGGGAGGACACATCAAATCTTCTATACCATCATTTCACACAAATTCACCGCCGCCACCCCTATTTCACCACCCTTTCTCACATTTGACCGTCATTTTGCATAACGTTGCTCGGAAAACTCACTCTGCGCAGAAGCTGATACTCAAATTCTTGACGCTGTATTTTACCGAGCTGGTAGCCATGGGAGGATCTGTCATACGAAATGAGCCCGCCACCATAGCATTGTTAGAACACTACCCAGCAGCTTATCAAATCTTTCAGCAGGCAGGATGGCTCAATTACTTTTAGAGACTTCAGGGGTTTAATGAACAACAGGTCCTGTAATTCGCCCAAAATCTTCAGGAGGACCATTCTGTCGTCGAAGGGGTCCGAATATCAGTAACATAAGAAGATATAGCACAGGTCTCAGGCTTCCCTATCGATGGCACTCGCATGTTCAACCGCAAGCATATCATTCGGAATGCTCTGCGGAACTTCTTCCTGCCAAAAGAACGAATTGAATTTAAAAGAAGGGGTGTTCAACTCAGCTCATTGCCACCCCCATGGACGGAAGTCGCAAGGTTCATCAAACCTTACCTGACCTGCGAAGGCCGATATTAGGTAGTTTATCAGAACGACTTTCTTCTGCTATCTCATTTAAGGCATAATAGATGGGTCAATATTCCTTATTATTTGCTGGGTTGTCTGAAAAATATGGCACACTATTGCAGAAAGGCTAAAGATCCCACCCTTTCACTCACCCACCACCGTCTTGTTCAATTGCTCATCCACATGGGTTTTGCTCAACAAAACCTCCCACTAAATAACCCACCCATAAATCCCCGAGCAGCTGCCGAAATTCCTGAAAATTCCCAGGAGCAGCAACCGCAAAACCCCCCAAACTCCCCCGAAGTACCCAATAACCCGCCCACAGAACCAACCAGTCCAATCAATCCCCCTACCATACCAAATCCATCACATACCTTACCAGAGTCATCCGCTCCCGCCCTTCATATTCTCAGTGATGACTCTGAACCAGATAATTCCTCCTGCCCCATCATTGTAGAAAGACCTTCATGAAAACGAAAACAAACTCCCCTCTTCCCACCCTTCTTACGGAAAAAAAGAACAAGAGCCTCAACAAGGCCACCCTTTATTACCACTACCTTAGATCCCCCACCGATTCGACTGATACCCCATACACCTCCAACCTCCCCAATCCCGGTATCTTTGCCTATTCCAACCACGGGCACTGAAACACAAGAATCAGATGCCTAGGATGCTGCGACATCATCTGTCTCACATAAAGTAGTTGAAACACAAGAACCAGCTACCCACTCAGTGGTTGAAACACAAGAACCAGCCATAGCTGAAACACAAGAAACAACTACGGTTGAAACATAAGAACCAGCCGCTGATATTGAAATTGAGTTACAGGAAACTAATGCCGAGACATCATTTGTTTCAAATAAAGTAGTTGAAATACAAGAACCAGCTACCCATCCAGCGGCTGAAACACAAGAACCAACCACTGATTTTGAAATTGAATTACAGGAATCAGAGGCCCAGAATGCTGCAACACTACCCTCCTCAAGCAAAGTAGCTGAAAAACCAGCTACCCATTCAGTGGCTGAAACACAAGAACCAACCACTGATACTGAAATTGATATACAGGAATTAGAGGCTTAGGGTGCTGCAACTTTACTTTTCCTACACCAAGAAGCTGAAACACAAGGAGCAGCTACCATTCCTGCAGCTACTCCCCAACAACCAGAAGCAACAATGGCATCTGTTTTGTAGGAAAACGAATTTTTAAAGTCATAACTGGAAGCATCTAAGCAGGAACTAGCCAGGGCAAAGGAAGCATATGAAAATGAACTAAATTTGTACACCTTAGGCCGTATAGCAACCTTGTCAGAGAAAACTACAGAGAGCTTGTGTAAAGAATATATGTGTTGCCAATGTGGAGATATTTACTATCAAGCAGGCTATAACGTAATTCAAGTCTCAGTGCCAGGAGCAACCCCTACTCCTTCACCTTTTGTAGCCAAGGAAGAACCTGTTGCAACACAAGAACCAGTAGGCCCTCCCAAGCTTAAGACTGAACCTGCTGCAACACAAGAACTAGCAGGCCCTCCCAAGCTTAAGACTGAACCCTGCATTGCAACAAAATAAGCCCCTACCTTTATCAACAAGGCTGTACAGACAGTGTGTATGGAGGAATTTACACCTCCCAACCAGATCAATCTCTCCACTTCCAGGGAACAATCTACTCAAACCTTACCTCATCCCACTACTTCCAACGCTGAAACACAGACTCGGCTATGGGATGAGCAGGCAGAAATACAAAAATGGAAGAAAGAGTATGCTGAAACACAAGCCAAAAACCTACAAGTGCACAGACAAATCTGGATAAATCATACTTACTCAAATTGGGAAGCATTAGAACATACACGCCAGGAAGCTCGTGACCTTAAGAAGAAGAACAAAGAATTGAAAGGCAGATTGGCCCTGGTATTTGATTTGGTACAGAAGCTACTAGCCACAAGAAAGCCATCCTGCAACTACTCCTTATTCCTTATGGAGGGACTCACATGGTTTCAGATCAAATCCATTATAAAAGGTAAACCCCATGCAGTACTACACCCAGCAGATTTTGTCAAACTTTTGTAGCAGCCTCTACTAGGGATCAACACCTCCTTTGTGAGGCATACTTTCATAATGAGGCTATTCTCGAAAACAGACTGCTAAACATAAATCCCCTTGTTGGGGACATCCAAATTCGAGCATTCACTTCCTTTCTCTATAATCAGATTTTGTAGCAAGATGACTTTTTGGTTGCTAAGCACAATGAAGATAATCGCCTCCTCTGGATTAGACCAAAACCACAGAAGGAAGCTACCTTTATCACAGAATATTATGAGTTCTTAAAACAACCAGGGGTGACTGAACATGTTCAGCAGCTACAATCAGAAGTGCTCCAAGATTGTCAGCACATCATCAGTTCCATAGAGATTCCTGCCCTCCAGGCAAATAACCTGTTTTGGCAGCAATCCACGAAGAAGAGACAAGAACACAATCCTTTTAGCCCTGCCAACCTTGAGGTAGCAATTTCCAAGATACCTAACTACATCCAGTGTGTTAGGCATTGTGTTGAAAACTGGATAGGGTACCGGTTTTATTTTCCCATCCTTTGGTTGCCAATAGAAAGGTATCAAATCAGTTATAAGCTGCCTAAGAAGGCAGAAACAACATCATGACAAAGATTACAGCAGGTCCAAGGGTTCAGAACGCCAACGGACAGTACCTCCCACAGTTACTGCTTGAGTAACTTACATGCTCAGAGTCGGTATCCAAACTCTGATTCAGAGTGAGTTCCCTGAGGACACGCAACACCTTGAGTTGGGGGGGATGTTAGGACCACACAATGTACATTTTTGCCTATACTTTTTGCCACTATTATACTCTTGATCACCCATATTTAAACTCATACTATCACTTTATCTGATCATTCCAAAGGTATACAACGTCCCTTCTCATTACTATACGTTTAATCTGTTTTGCATAATATTTTACATCACTCTCGTACTTAACCATTGATTAGAAATGTATAAGTGTTCAAACTGCAGATTAGCATTTGAAGCTTGTTGTTGAAACACAGAGCTGTTACATAGTCCAAGGTCGCAGATGCTGAAACAGAGAGCTGTTACACAGTCCAAGGTCGCAGATGTTGAAACACAAAGTTGTTACACAGTCCAGAGTCGCAGATGTTGAAACACGAAGCTGTTACACAGTCCAGAGCTGCAGATGTTGAAACACAGAGGAAACTGCCAGGACCGACGATGCTGAAACATAGAAGAAACCGCCAGGACCGACGATGCTGAAACACAAAGGAAGTCGTTACAGTCGACGGTCAAGCACCAACCGTCGCTCCTACATAAGAATGTTGACACATCAAGAGCACAATTCACGTGGCTGAAACAGCCCGCGAATTGCGATGCTGAAACAACAATCAGCAGCAACGAGAAGAAGTTGTTACTCCAGCCGTAACAACAATACCTCATTCAGCACCTGTAATAGTATTCTGTTGCGCGGGACTAGGACATCCTATTCTAGTTTAGAAAGTAGATCCGACTAAAGATAGGACTCAGATACACATTGTAATTTTTGATCAATTGTATCGAAGGGGTTCCCTCTTTAAATAAGAGGAAATCATCATTCGAAAAATTCAAGTTTTATGTATTAAGAAAGCTTCAGAGAGAGGGACGTATTTCATTTCCAGATTGTAATATGATATTTTGACAGATGAATAAAAGACTGCTTTGAGTATCCCTCTCTAGGTTTCTCATTTCAGGGGAATCTTGTGAGAAGGGAGGGCCCACCTTCTTCATAAGATTCATCTGTTAGTTTTAGAAGTGTGTTAGTACAATCTCTGTTTATGCTTTGATTAACTTTTGTTTGCTGAAACACTACTTTTAATGAATTCCGCTTTGCTAAAACACTATTGAACTATGTCTTAGTTTATTGAATGAAATTCGTAATTCTTTTTATTAGCAATCTTGTGTGATGATATTATGAGGCTAGCCAGAGATTGGGTTAAGGGTTCCTGCTCAAAAAGGAAGGAATCAGGATGTCCATTTCTCTGTAGATTTCAATTACTTCTGCAAGTGTGCTAGCCAGAAACTGGGTTAAGGGTTCCTGCTCAGAGAGGAAGGGATCAGAATATCATGTTCTCTGTAGATTTCAATTACTTATGCAAGTGTGCTAGCCAAAGACTGGGTTAAGGGTTCCTGCTCAGAGAGAAAGGGATCAGAATATCATGTTCTCTGTAGATTTCAATTACTTATGCAAGTGTGCTAGCCAGAGACTGGGTTAAGGGTTCCTGCTCAGAGAGGAAGGGATCAGAATATCCTGTTCTCGGTAGATTTCAATTACTTCTGCAAGTGTTCTAGCCAGAGATTGGGTTAAGGGTTCCTTCTCAGAGAGGAAGGGATCAGAATATCATGTTCTCTGTAGATTTCAATTACTTCTGCAAGTGTGCTAGCCAAAAACTGGGTTAAGGGTTCCTACTCAGAAAGGAAGGAATCAGGAGATCCTGTTCTCTGTAGATCTCAGTTATTTTTCACAAGTGTGCTAATCAGGGATAGGGATTAAGGTTCCTGCTTAGAAAGGAAGGAATTAGATGGCCTTGTTCTCTGCTAGATAGAGTTATCTTTCTCTGCATTACTATTTTCATGAAAGAGTGTTAATCAGAAATAAAGTACTGAAGTCTCTGTTTGAGAGTAAGGGTCATGTTCTCTGGTTGCAGAATAGTTGTTCTTTCCTGTTGCAAGTGTTATTTTAATGAAATCCGGGATTCTTTAGATTAATCTTTAAGATCTGCAATAGGTAGGTTGCTTTCCTGTGATTTAAATTAGAACTTCGGTTCATTCAAGGCAAGTGTGATTAGTATAGCTTCTTTACTACAACTCTAAGTTGCTTTTGGAATTGAGCATATATAGTGCGTGGTTATCTTTGAAATAAACAGACTTCCCTGGGTTGACAATTTATGTATCACTTGATTGTTTGAATCAATTAAACAATTATAGTGACCAACAATAAGGAGACAATACCATAATCTTATAGGCTTGTGACTATGTGGTGATCTCCCAAGTATCCATCCTCATTTCTTCTTGGATAAGTATGTTTTAATCTGGAGGGGAAAAAATGATAATATAAATATTATTCAATATGAATATTTAGAAGAATCTAGAGGAGTGTGCTAATGTCTATTTCCACATATGTTTTTGCAACAATGGTTTGTTTCATTAACCAAGTGTGTTCGTCAATATTTAGAAAATTTATTAAACGTCTACCAATTCTAGTTTTCAAAATTATAATGGGAAATTAAGATTTTACACCCATAAAAGATCTCTTGTGACTTTTTTCTCAAATATGATCAAACCTAGGACTCCATTCATATATGGTAATTTTTCAAAATTGTAATGGGAAATTAAGATTTTTCACCCATAGAGGAGTGTTATCGCTCAGTTTGTAGTTTAGGTCAAGTCGCTGAAAGGTAAGGGTCAAACTGGCGTAACAGGAGCTTCCCCACCTGTTAGCGACAATTCTTGTTTTCGGCATCAGGATATCCAAGTCTACAGGTTGCACGAGGAGCACCCAAGCGCAGTGCGCAGAAGAAGTCCTTCTCGGGCCTAAAATCAAGTGAGCGGGCAAAATTACAGTGTTAACGGTCCGGATTCATCCAAACGAGCAGATTAACGGTTGGTGGGAAATCGCGATTAACAAAGTTGCGTCGAGGTTAGCGCAATGGATAGCGCCCATATTGTGTGCAGGGAAAGATAGCAGTCGTCCATCCAAAGGACGTGTGGCCCGAGATCTAGTCATGTCGGTGTTTCGACATTCGAGAGTTCGAAAGGTGAAGGTTCCATGTTGCCCTATATCTCGAAACCCCGAACCCTGAAAGCGCCGAAGGCGCCCAAAGTTGGGCCCGCAGTATTACGGAGCATTCTCAGCCGTCCATCCAAAGGGGACACCTGGCGTCCAATTGAGCCATCTTGGCGTTTCGCCCATCGCGACTCCGAGGCGCAAGGAGTAGCTTCGTCGTATTCCCGATATGCGAGGTGTCGGGAATGTCCAAGACTCAGGCCCACAGCATCGCCGAGCGGGTCCAGGACCGTCAGATATGAGAAGGATGCGTGGCACCAAATTTAACCATCTCGGTGTTTCACTCATCACGACTATGATAAGCAAGGATCAACCCCTCCATATTTGTGAACGCCGAAAGCACCTTCGAGAATAAACGCAGGGTCACAGCCCGCGGTCACTTGAGAAAGAAAGAGAGTTATGCAAAGGTGTCAAAGCATCGGGTTTTGCCACAGAAGGAAATACTGCATCCTCCAAGACCAGTTCAGCCCTACTTCGATCCTGGTCCTCGCTAAAGAATTAAATGAAGCTGAACAAAGGTAGTTGAAACCTCACCTCACTTATTGAATGCAAGGTATGGAGGTTCCGGCAGACAGTCTGCCCAAGATGGTCCTATACACTAATTTTCTCCAAAGGGTCATGGTTGGTCCTCATCTGACCAGAGAAAGTCTGCGCACATCATGTTGGCTTTTAATGTTGCAGGAGCCATGCGCAGTTAAGGTGGCGTCTGACAAAATTTATCCGTCCGAATTCGGCTGAAGGGACACCACGCCTTGGATGACTGAACATGCCTCTGATAGGAAAATTTTGTTGAGTATATAGACTCAGTCTTTGTATTTTGTAATCTATCGATGGGAGAGGGAAGCTCCCGATTGTAAAGTTTTAACAAACACCCTAGTTCCCTGGTTATGCATATGTATGTAAGATTTATTGTTTAATGAAAGACAGTCTTCTCATCCCATCTAATTTCATCTCATGCTGAGAGAGTTCGTGATCGACTGATTCACATGAATTATGGCAATTATGTTGTGATAAAGGATTTATTGTGGCATTATTGTATTCTCTGGTTTTCTACGTTTGAATGTAAGAAGATCTTGCGTTTAGATGTCTTCTTCTACAGTCTGTTAGGAACCTGATGTTTACGACAAACCTTTGCATCTCTCTGATACAAGTCTTCCCCCTACTCACCCTTACTACAACTCATTGTCTGAAGTTATCTAAGACCTCACTTTCCTATGCATGCCTGGCCTAGTTTCGGAGTTAGAACCACATCGTTTTGAGTTAACTTCCATTCGATCACCCCATTAAAACAAATCGTGACATAAACTGATGGGCATCGGGCTCTGCTCCTGCTGCAATCCAGGGGTGACTTCCAACGCTAACACCACCCACTGTCACCTCGATGGGGGGCTCTTTCTATTTAGGGTGGCTAAACCTAAGGGAGATGTCCCTGGCAATCTGGGGTTTTGAAAGGTAAAGGCTTAAGGATTAAGGCAAGTTTTCCCTTCACAGATTACCGCCAAGAAGATAGTCAGATGAAGAAGAACCACAGAAGAGGCACCTGCTTGCGAGACAAGACAATAATGATACTAGTACATGCAACAGTGGTTAACACTTCATTAATAAATGACTATCAATATTTAATGTACATCAGCATAAATAGCAATAAATATTGACGAAGTCAATGTTTGCAATAATGGCAATGGCAAATTAAAGTCACTTGTCAATAAATGCCAGAATGATATAGCATCCAATGAAAATGATCAATCCTTAAATTAACTTAATGCATTAAATATCATCACATGCTCATATACATGCAGTTGTTGTGTCAAGTATACTAGAGGTGACGTCAGCTTTCTTCTAGGGTTAGTATAATAGACAAAGTGGTCAACGTTTTGCAAATAAGCCAATGAAATTTATCAATACATCAATGTCTATCATTAGATGACCAAGCCACAACATTTTCTATCAACCCAAAGCTTAATAAAGGCATGATGTCATCATTTTCTGCTAAGTTAGTAGACGTTAGGGTTAGTTAGGGTTTCAAATTTGAGAGTTTTGAAAGATTGTTTTGGCACAACAAGTTCAACGTTGAAGAGAAAAACCAGTGCCTTAGGGAATTATGGAGTCAAAAGCAAGGGCAAGATCTGAGGAGGATCAAAATCTAAAGACTAGAGAGTTAGGTTCTATGGTGCTGCAATGGCAGGGCCCTAAAATCAAAACCCTAAGGGAAGGAGGCTCATTCCGGTGTTGCTTAAGAAAGGCCTCATGCTCCTTCCTCTTTCTTAAGATATTCTTGGCAAAACGGCTAGCTTTAAAACACAAATCTAAGGGAGAAAGGTGTTGCAAGAGAAAGGCCCTTCAAACCCTAAAAAAGTTAAAACCCTAGGTGTAGAATCAACTAGGCCTAGGGTGTCACCTTTGTTCAACCTATATCTCAAAGCTAACTCAAAAAAAACGATGATTAGTGTAGCAACGGCTAGGCTATATCCTCCTTAATCAATGGCTAAAACAAGTTTCTCTAGCATGGGGACATGTAGCAAGGACCTACTTGTGTGCTTGTTACCTAGGGTTTCAAGATTAAGCAATATAATAGCAATACAATAACAAATGCAAGAGATTTAACCTACAACCATTCATTCAAGAAGTTTTGCATGAAAAATACACTTACAAATCATGAAGAA
>ML788264.1:56396-89450 GCA_009831015.1 Picea engelmannii | reverse complement strand
CAATACATTTCCCTCATAAAAGAGGGTTGCCTTCTAGGGAAAAAAACCCTAACATAATCTCTACCATTAGATCTGTGACCTTATAATGAACGGTCCAGATTTACAATGAAATTACAATATACTTTTATAAGGCAATTTTTGCTCTGGGGGCCCGCTTGCCCCCAGACCCCCCGGACCCCGCAGAGGGGGTACCCCCCCTCTGCACTCCCCCGCGTGGAAGAGTGTACATAATTCTGGGGTGTAAATACTTCATGGGGTATAAACACAGCTGAAAGCAAAGGACCTCTGCATCAGGAAGATAATCGGGCTCCACAACCAACAATATTCACTTGCAAGGCCATTAGAATTTGGTAAGGCAGATGGAGGAATGTTTTTCAAATGTGCTAGAAATTTTGGATCTCTGATTGAGAACTTGAAGGTTGTTGGGAATGTGTTATATTATTTAGTCTGATTTTTTCCTTGTTTTGTATTTTTTGGCCAATGGTTGTTTTTCCCATTTTAATCTAATCTTGGTTAAAGGATTAGGGTTGTAATTTAATTCAGGTTAATGGATTCGGTTTGTAATCTAATTCAAGTTAATGGATTAGGGTTTTGGATGTAGTGGAACACCTACATTGTATTGTAAATAGTGAAAGTTCATACAAGGAGAGAGAGAGAGAGGTGCATCTCTAAGGTTTGTTGGTTTTCCCAATTAAGGTTTTCCAGGGTAAATATATATGTATTATGTGTGTTCTATTGTTTTTCTTTCTATTTTGCTTAAGAATCTATATGCATTGTTTCACTTTAAAGGTTTAAAATTTACAAAGGTGATAGTATCCTCCTTAGTGGATCCCATTCCTTCTTTTTCTACTTTAGACTTCAAAAATTCTCACTTGAGTTGTACTATGAATTCCTTGGAGAAGGTGGATTCCCTCGAGAATTCTAGTTCTTGGACCAAATTCTCTTGAAATTATGTGTTAGGATTCCCACTTATTAATTCATATGTATTTGTTGCTTCTGCAGTTGAAGGGATAAGTTTTGTTTTTGTTGTTGAACTTATGTTGTAGAACCAATTGTAGGAGCCTTCCTACGATCTAGGAAAAGGTTGGGTATTATCCCTAATTTTTATCCTGCTACATATTTTCCTACAAGATGATTAGTAGCTTGGGTGGTTCTTAGTACACCACAAAATTGTCCTCTTTGATCTCTAATTCTATTCATTCATCTATATTCCCTAGTTTTAAATGCATAACACTATACATGGGATTATGAAATGAGGATTGTTATAGCACAAGTTGTAGGTTGGGAAAATCCAGACCCAACCACAAAAGAAAGTGCTACAACTTGGGAATTCTGCATCCAATGTCACCTCAATGTAGGTCATGCACTTCAAGGGTGACTAGGTCACTCTAGGGAGGCGATCCCGGTGACCCTAGGGGGAATGATATGGGGATGGATAGAAATGGAAGTGGATCCCCTAGAGGTCAAAATGGAGTGAAATGTGGGAAGAGATTCCTTGTAAGTCAAGTGATTGTTGCCCCAAAGGTATAGTACTTCTCCGGATGATTGTACCTTCCTGAGACACAAGAAAATCCAACTTGCAATGATATATGTTAGTATGGATCAGCAAGTTAATCTTGATGTCCCTAATTTGAAATAGTAGATGGCATTTTATATCAGCAAATAAATCATCTAAATCATCATACAAAGATCTAAACTATTTAAGTAAATCAGCATCAATATTAGCAATGAATATAGGTTGAAAAATGATACTTACGAGGCAAGAGAAGATGTTTGTTGTAAACATGTATTTTCTGCAGAAAATTGCAGCCTTATGGATGTAGATTTCAGTCACTTATATCATACAATTACACCATCAAAATATGCCAACAGTTATCCCAAAATATGTGCCCTAGTTAGTAGAGTAAATGAGCAAAACTTAAGAGTTAGTCTAGGGCTAGTTTAGGAGTTAGGATTAGTTATATATCTAGGTTAGATTAGCCATAATGGTTGTAGGTTAGGGTTTGTAACAACAAGTAAAGTAGTGGGAGAGAGGGGACTCTCTAGTAGGGGAAGACTCCTCTTAATGTAGCAAACCAACTTCAAGCAAGAGATCTTTCAAAAGATGAAAATTCATGTTTCCCAAGGAAACGATTTTATATCTCCAATGCAAAAAATAGATGACTGGTGCCTTTACTATTGGGTTAATGGAGTCAAATAAATGAACTAGAGATGCTACTTCCTTGGGGGTGTAAATCCTCTTACTTCCCGAGGCAAGTATCTCTAGTTAGGGTTTGAGAATGAGGGGTGTAAATCCTCTTACTTCCTCAAACAAACCCTTGCAACATCAATGCAATTTAAGCAATAAATGATGGGGACTAGAGTGTGGGTGTAAATACTCTTAATTTCCACTTAGTTCCTAGCACAACAATCCTTTACTTGAAAAAATGATAGCATAAGAGTAAAAGACCATACCAGAATCAAGAAAGATGCTAAGATAATCCACCATAAAAGCTAAAAAGCATTCCTCCAAGGTTAGCACCTCACTCCTCCATCAACCATTCACAAGAAATAGCCATAAACAATTGCACAGTAGACAAATATATCCAATTATAGAGAAAATTTCAGATCCAAGTCCTCTCACAAGAGGGAGACTTATGTCCAAATAAGATCTTATGATCTCTTATTTATACAAAATGTCACTAAGGTGACTTGTCCATAAATTAAGGGGTAAACCGCAAGACTAGGGTCAACAACCCTAATATTCCCCCCTTTAACAAAGTAATACTAAATAATTCATTTAAATTTTCACTTTAGCACAAGTAAAACCCTAATTTACATGGACGTCTCCCCTTTATGGGACATTTTTCCACTTAGAAGAAGTCATTGGTGTTAGAGAAGCATTGGTAGGCCTCTAAAGGCCACATGTAAAGCATCTAGGCAATATTCTCATGGTGAAGACCTCCTCCTCCTCAAAACATCCATGTGTCAATGAGTGGCTACATCACCACCAAACCCTAGCCCCCAAAAGTTACGTTGTGCCCTAGGATGTGACGTTTTGCCTCTCACAGGAAAGTCGTTTGGAATGTGAAGCATGGGCTAGGCCCATCCAGCTGTCCTCTAGGTCTTCAATATTTCAACTCTATGATCCAACATGTGGACCCTTGGCATCCAACCTATGGGATTGTAGCCCCATGGAAGCCCAAGCTAGGCTTGTTCTCCCAAAACTTTCCACCAACTAGGTCTTGCAAAGACAAATGAGCACGCCCTCCAAGGATCTCAAGTCATAACATCATGATAAGTGAATCCAATCAATAAATGAGCCACCTAAGCATGTGCATCAAATATCACAATATCAAACAATTAATTGCTCAAAGACACTATGCAACTTGTCAAGCTTGAATATGGGAGGGTTGATGAGGTGTCCTATTGGGTAGGTCTTGCCCTAGGTCAAGGAGAGTTTCCAACAGATTCCTCTCTAATCCATGTAAAGTGGATGAAGTGGTTAGGGTCAAGACTCATTGGGCATAGGGCTCATGACATACAAGGGGTCGTAGTGTCTCATTCATGGGTGCCTTTGTAGAGGGCGTGTGGTACCTTCGTCCGCAATGCACTTTTTCCAAGCCCATTAATTTCCATTCTTTTGTTCTTTCATAAGTTTGAAGGAGAGGTTGAAGGTCACTGCCTTGGCGTGCTGACCAGATAATGACAATGTCACCCACAAACACCTAGTGGAAATGAGAAGGTTGGCTCATGATGAGACCCCCTTTCTCTCAGCCATGCAATTGAGAGCCATTACCCTGGTTTGGTGACCAGATGATGGAAATGTCATACCACTAGATATTCATGGACATGATAGGTTGGCTCGTGATGAGACCTCATATCCTTAAACTAACCCTTTAATCATTCTTTATTATATTGTGGGTCCCCTTTACTCAAAGATAAGTGTTTCACTGCTTTATTGGGTGATCCGTGGGCAAAGCATATGGAAGGTTCATACAAGGATTTTATCTTTTACCCAACATCAATTCCTCTGGGCCTTCAGCCCCTTCTTCCCATAGAATGAGGGACAACCCCTTCTTGGGTCAAGACACCCTAAAATCCAAAGAGATAAGGAAATGGAGGGGAATAATGATGGAAAGTGGTAATTATGGTTGGGAATGGTATGATGGCTCTCTAAGGGAGTTCCTAGTATCAAACCCATTCCCAAGGAAAACCACTTACTAGGGCACAATGTCAACCACCAAGGTGAAGCGGGGAAAAAGGCATAATGTCCAAGCATATATCATGAAATCTAGAAAAATATAAGATATAACATACTCAATTGGCTTAAATATTGAAATGATGCTCACCATAATACTGACTTGTACCTCATGGAGCAAGGCCCACTGCCTTCCGAAAGCCAACTGATGTGGTGTATTTCATCTGGAAATTTGTGACCATCTGTGGTGGTGAGAGGGGTCTCCAACTGTGAAAAAGGGTATTGTTGGTCATGTAGTCTCTCGACACTCCATATCTATAACCTGAGTGTAACATCCCCGACCACCAACAGGTCGGGCAATGCCACCTTCACAACCTTAACTTAGCCTTTAAAGTTCTGACACCATATTGTAACATCCCCGGCCACCAACAGGTCGGGCAATACCACCTACACAACCTTAACTTAGCCTTTAAAGCTTTGATAGCATATTATAACATCCCCGACCACCAACAGGTCGGGAAATGCCACCAACACAACCTCAACTTAGCCTTTAAAGCTCTGATACCATATTGTAACATCCTCGACTACCAACAGGCCGGGCAATGCCACCTACTGCAGAATATTTACATATAAATATAATATGCATTAAATCAAATTAACACATTTTAACATAGAGTTATTGTTACCATTCAGATTTAAATAGAATTAACAACAATTCATACATGCAACAAAACACGTGATAAAATTCCAGCATTATGCATAACATAAAATTAAGCAGATAAATTATACTTATCTTTCAACTGGAATAACACCACCAACTGCGTGCAGACCTTCCATGAACCTCCCAGCCATAGACCGTGTTGCTCATCACTCTCAGCAATAGGTCACCCCCGAGATGGGACTAAGCTCCACCGGGTAAGTTAATCCTAGGCTAGGCAAGGTCAACAGGAAGACACACAGTTTATGAGGATGGATTCTCTCCCAAGAGACACTTATGCCCACTGCTCACAGACTCTCATTCCCCACATGCCTGTCCCACCCCAGGAGTATACACCTTCACTGTCACACGGGACAGTCCTTCGGCTGCTAAACCTCCCTTGCCTTGGGCTTCAGCAATAGGTCGGACCAGAATTCTCTGAGCTCTATGGCAGCTACAAGACCCCTTCCAGGAGTTCTCATTTCCTCCACACACTCTCTCACCTGGAGAGAGTCGCTCACGGGCCCGACAACCTGCTTCTTCAACCACAACCACCTCCCTCACCTGGAGAGAGTGTTGCACACAAGCCTGACAACCTGCTTCTTCAACTCAGTTCCAGCACAAGGAGGACAATTGCAAGGCTCAACAAGGAACAAATGATGGTAGCAAGCCACACTCAGCCAAGGAACTGCATGGCCACAACAACCTGCAGTTATAACACACACGACATAGACATTTACAGAATGTTCAGGATTCACAGAAGACGCAGCTCAGTCCACGGGTTTTCCCACTGAGTTTAGGATGCATGACCAGGAAACAATGCAGAGATCGATCATAGAGGTTTCGGGTTCCGACTCTCGGATGGAAGAATGGACAGAACTAACCACCCTCCTGTGAGGGTTTCCTTCATTGTGTGTGGGTATGAAAATGCAGACGCAGAGGCAAAACCAGTTCAGACGTCCCTCGATCCCAATGAACTTGGGCGGAGGATGACAGAATGGGCAACGAACCCAACAACGTTGACTTTCCCAGCTATAACTGCATGTGCCCAGGTTGACACATGTCTTCCTACAGTCGCATGCAGTCCACTTAGCATATGTTCCTTTTCTAGGAACTTAGGAAAACACTCAACATGTTCACCTTAGCCTTCAAGAATTAATATTAAAATATATCCTTTAGAGGTAAGCCCCCTAGCTTAGTCCCTAGGCCCAAACACTTAGCCCCCTCCCTTTCCCAACCTTGTGAAAGCTTAGTCCCCCATCACTCTTTCTTCGTGGTCGATCTACATGCAACAATGTGTATATTTTTATTAATGATTTTGCATAATTACATATACAAAACAGGTTCATGACCTTAACATCATAGACTCTCTGGCCTAATCACCACATAAGCCTCCTAGCTTATTATAACTTGGCTCACCATCCAATCAAATATGTTTACAATTCATAATTACAACTGGGGCTCTATCTGTGGATATTACAATCCCCTCCCCTTATTTTTTGCATTGTCCTTAGTGCAACTTGTTTATACATATATAATTCAAAAATTCTTCAAAAGCTCAAAGATTAGCTATTGGAAGCCCATTATCCACCTAGTGCTTTACTTTCAAGTACCAATTATGGTATCCATACTACAACTGAAACTAAATTGCTCTATTCCATAGAGTTGCTTCAGGAAAGCATTCAACTTATTGTTCCTTGTTACATGCTTCAATTAAACCTCATTGAAAGCACCGAATGGCTATAGATCCACGATGTTCCATCCATTGATAAACTCTCAGCAGTGCTATGCCTCCACAGACGTAAACACTCTGCTTGTACACCTATTCATTCGAAAGCCACATTAGAACATAGATTCAATATATATACAGGCAATTCTAATAACATTATAACCTGTATACGAATTACAAGATACATAGCATACAATGAATAAGGAATTGATTCTTATATTTTGATTGAAAATACTTCCATATCAATATGGTCTAGGCCAAGGTACCAAACCTCAACAACACTCCAACCATCCAAACCCTAGCAGCACTCCAACCAACAATCTCTCATTCCCACCCCAAGGGTGTACACCTTCACTGTCACACAGTCCATCGGCTGCTACACCTCCCTTTCCTTGGGCTTCAGCAATAGGCCAGACTGGAAGTCTCAGAGAACCGTGGCTCAAGGAGTTCCAACTTCCCTCAGAGGTCTCTAATCAGCATCTTCCCAAGCTACTCTTTGTAGTCAACATTCTAACTTTTATCAACATCATCTCATCTGCATCACCCACATGCAGTTATCATGAGAAAACATAAAAGAATTCATTTAGGAACTCCAACTTAGTTCAAAAGGGAATTCAACTTTTTCCCCCAAAACATGAAATTCTATTTCATAATTCATCTTGGTTGTTGCCATATTATGAATGCAACCATCCTTGTGATTTTCCACAGGCACCAAACTGCATACCATTTTCTTGCAAGACTTCATCTTGCATACTGCCAACAATTTGTCAGTATTTCTTGTACATCATAATTCAATTGCAATATGTACAAAATCTTATGCAATGGTCTTAGAATTTCCTGCACTTAGCAATTCAATCACAATTACCCAACAATTACTAAACTAGAACGACTCGTCATTCTATGCATATGCATGTTCACAGTAATATCTGTAAGTTCATTACTTATTTTTCTGAACAAGAAAAATTCCTATAGTCAATGCTCATGTGACTACTTGACTTGCAGCTTTCTTGTTGCAATGTTTAACACCTCCCTGAAATGTCCTCAACTTCATGAGTTAACAACATTTCAGTTGTTAGTAACAATTATTTCCATGCAATAATATATGTGCATGTACTTGCAAAACACATTCAACCATTGCATTTAGTATACAATTATATCGCTTACTATGCATGAGTGCAATTCTCAATGCATTCTTATTCAGTGCACCTCGCATTGAATTACATAATGCTCTTTATCTTAGTCATGTATCTCACCATCCATAAGTTGGAATTCTGGCCAATGTGTTGACACATTCTCCACTCACTTCCTATTGTCTTCCCAACTAATTGGATGCCTTCCTTTTCGACTCGAACACTACACCAAGAATATAATTGTGTGGTGTTCATTGGTGTTAGCAAAAAGGTTGCAGCCCAAGTTTTATTTAAAAATAGGAAGATTTTAGTACCTGTGTGGCTCATTACCTTTCCATATCCAACCAGGTCCTGGTCTCATACATGACCAGCTTACTAGCATTTATTCCTATAACCAGTTCTTATCTTTAATTCTTTGGTTATTACCCCATAACCAAATTAACGTGACATTCTACTATGTCAGTGTGTGCATTCAGAAGCTAAAAAGATTTGAATTAATACAGGCCTCCAGCCTTAACCACATCTAGTGGTATGCATTCAATAATATAATCATGTGATTTTATAAAATAATTTTGGCTGAGGAAATTCTTACCAAAATTTCCTTTCATCAATTATGCAAAAAGAGTGATAAGAACTCATACCTGCATGACTGCCATTAGTAAATTTGTATACTACCTGAATATCTGATGGCAGTAGAAGATTTCATGCTTCTTTTATCAAACTTATAACCAACACTTCAGCTCTCTGTTGCTTCCTTCCTTATGCAACAACATCACCAACAACACTTGCAAACATGCAAGCATTCTTTCCTCTGGCTGACCCAACGAGACATAATATACTTGCTGCCACAAAAAATTGCAGCAACTTCTTTCTCCCTATAAAAAATTTTCTTGTTGATCCCAGAAGTATTCAATTTTTCCTGGATTCCTAAATCTTCTTGTGCTCCCACTGTGATCACTGTGCATGATTATTCCTGACCTGAGCACTTTTGACGCAGTGCCCCCACCTCAACGAGGTCTGCTGACCTCCCAGTCAATGGATCTTCAACTCTCGGAGCTGGGGCAACTCTTCAGGTCCCTACTAGAACCTCCACGAAACAAATCCACAGGCCTTGCATGAAACCTCACCCGCGAGAACTAACGGCAGCCGCAAGCTTCCTCTATGTGACCACCGGCTATGACCATGTGCCTACCGGGTGTTTCGATATGAGTCACCCCGACTCTCTCTATCCCCAAAATCTGAAATAAGAGTCTAGCATGTGCTATGTCTTCTCTTAACTTCCACCGACGTGACCTCTAGCTATGACCTGGGGCCCAACTTCCGAGCGCTACGAGACTTTACCCTTCGTGAACTTCGAGGATTAGCTCTCCTCCTTTCTCCCAAGGTCTGAACTCCCGATCCCCATTCGCTTTAGATCAACAGTCCACAGCTTTCCGGGTTCGACGGTCCAGATCAATTCCTCGTGAATCGACAATTCGCGTTTCGGGGTTTCAAAAAACAATTTCCCTCTTTTCTTCTGATCTCTAGTTTCCCGAAATCCACGTGAGTCAGATCCAATGACTCACAACTCCTCATAATCCAACGATGTGGATCCTTTCTCATGAATTGGGACTTTGTGGTTCACGAAATCAGAAAACAGTTCTCTTCCCCTTTCCAACTTCTGTCTTCACAAAATTCAAGTGCATTAGATCAACGGCTCACACTCGTCATGATTCAATGGTCTAGATCTCTCCTCACAAATCAGATGTTCGCGTTTCAGGATTTGCGAGAGCAACTTCCTCCGTTCTCCCAACTCTTGGTTTTTGATTTCTTGATGAAAGGAATCAACGGTTCGATCTTCCTTGAGATCGACGATTCACTACCTCTCCTGAGCTTTCGAGTGATGAATGACTCTCAGCGTTATCCTCCTCGCAGTTTCTTTTGATCTAACGATGCACGGCCATCGGCGCTTCTCACTCCAAGAATTCCTACCGTCCGTTCAGGTTCTCAATGACTTCTTGCCAAATATATTGGCGTCAATTCTTATGGACTTGACTTCCTCCCTAACTTGAAGGATTTCAAATATTTCAAAGGCTTCGACGATGTTTTCCCTCCCGAGCTTCTGTTAATGAAATTTTAACTTCCCTCTGGCGCACACTTGCGCTCTGCGTGCAAACTTGCACTGTTTCTCCCTGAGCTTTTAACTTACTCAGTCTTAAAGGGACTCGTCCCTTCTGCGTCTTCCAAAAGACTTTATGGTGCCCTCCTGGCACACTCTACGCTCATCTTCTTGAGCCCTTAAAACTTAAAACAAGTTCCCTCTATACACACTCCTTACGCTTGATATGCACACTCTGCATACAAAATTTCTACGCTATCGCTTATGAGCTTTGAGTCGAAAAAGACTCTCTCACGCACACTCCTTGCACTCAGTATGCACTCCTTTCATATCTTACAAAAGAGAACACTTGAAACTTATTCAATTTCTTCACAAACTCATTCACTCACCAAGAACATCATACGTTCACAAAACACATAATAACAATAAACTATGAAACGGTATCAAAACTGTACAATTGGATCAATTTTCTCTGTTCTATTCATTTCAGATAAAAAAAAAAAAAAAACATGATTACAACTCTTGTCTTTCACAGACACGTTACAATGAAAATTCGTCTAAAGACCAAGAAGTCTCTCTCTCGCCTTCTTTCTTCTATCTGAAGACATCTCTATCACTTTTTATTTTTTAATGTAACCATTACATCTGGATTCCTCTTTCTGAGACCTTCCCAATCACAGCTTCCTTGCTCAGAGCCTTGAGCATAAAGCTATGATCCTTTAAAGCTTGTGCTTCTTCTCTGATGCACTTCTTGTGCAACGATCTCTTTTCTCTGAGCTAATGGCTCTTAGATCTTTGCTAGACCCTATCACAAAGTTTTAGGTCTTCAGTATTCGTTTGATGCGGGTTCGAACCAGACGAAACCCACCTGCTTTCTTCCTAACCCTTTTGCCTTCTTTAACACAGTTTTTGGGCACTAGCCCCTCTTCTCTCAGCCCCTGACCCACACGACCATGGGCCGTGATCAAGTGCTAGATCAATAGGTGCTTACCCGGGGCTTCAACTTCAGAAGTTTTCAAAGCACAACACAACAATCTCTCGGAGTTCCGAGTTACCGAACTCGTGAAGTAGAGTGGATCAATGGGGCATGTCTACCCAGCATCCAATGACTGACATTCGCTGTGGAACTTATATCATCGAAGCTTCGGGACTTCGGAGCTTCGGAAGTTTGTGCATTAGCACATTTCGAACTGTTAATCTCTGAACATTCCCAATCACCTTTTATGATGTCATTACGTTACATCACTTAACATTTTCCCAATTGCGGGAGCATGCAACGGTGGTTTTGGAGTAACCTGTCTTTCATCCAGCAATTCTTTTGACGTTGGCACGTAACCCCTCGATGAAACCACAGTTTGGATTGTGGGACCACCTTGGAGAATTAACTTCCATGCAACTTTGGTCCACGCAATGCCTTTTGGCCGTTGATCTTGATGTATCATGATCAACACCACTATGGGTCCTCCGACCTTTAACTACGTTACGTAACCTCGGGCCCCACTAACCCTGCTTATATAGGATGCCACAAGGTGGAATACTGGTGGATGATATGTGGCCCATTTCAAATGGGTGACACGCGTCACGTTTCAAACAACATTTCAAACTTCTACGGGTTCAAAACCCACTGACACGGGGCGCACAACACTTGTTTCCACATCAAACCAAGTGACATCACCATGCCATGTCACTTCGAAGTTTTGGACTTTGAAAGTTCTTATGCTTGCTTCCTTCCAATCTTCCTAAATCCAAAATTATGAACCTCTTTATATTCTGCTCTTAGCTTGACCTAACGGTAAGACTTCTCCCTAGATCTACAGTGTATATCTCTCCTCTGGACTTCGGAGTTTTGGGCTTCGACCTTTCTCTTAGTTTGCATCAACTTCAACGAAGTCACGAAGTCCAAAGGGCTTCCAGGATAACCCTTCTACACCTTCCCCATATCTGACGGTCGTAAAGGCTTTCCCTTCCTTCCGAACAGATCCTATGGTCCCAACACCACCAGTGTTGTGATCTCTCTCCCTGTGGCCAAATACCATGTAAGTTGCGGTTTTACGATACCGCTACTCCTCCTGAGCTTCTTAACACGACCAAGGTAACCTCTTGGCACTCAGGAACGTTCTGAGGTTTGAAATTGGTTTCTCCAGACACAATTTCCACCTTATACCTTGGGTCCAATGATCACTTATCCAGCCAATCCAGGCTCAGTGTTGAAACCATGGGTTAGAACTCAAATTTTTTCTACTTCGACAACAATTCTTTCCGAAAATTTTGCTTCAACTTCCACTAACATGGCCCATCCAAGCTCATTGTTGTAACCATGGCTCTGATACCATATTGTAACATCCCCGACCACCAACAGGTCGGGCAATGCCACCTACACAACCTTAACTTGGCCTTTAAAGCTCTGATACCATATTGTAACATCCCCGAGCACCAACAGGCCGGGAAATGCCACCTACATAACATTAACTTAGCCTTTAAATATATGATACCATATTGTAACATCGTCGGCTACCAACAGGTCGGGCAATGCCACCTACACAACCTTAAATTAGTCTTTAAAGCTCCGATACCATATTGTAACATCCCCGGCCACCAACAGGTTGGGCAATGCCACCTACACAACCTTAACTTAGCCTTTAAAGCTCTGATACCATATTGTAACATCCCCAGCCACCAACAGGCCGGGCAATGCCAACTACTGCGGAATATTCACATATAAATATAATATGCATTAAATCAAATTAACACATTTTAACATAGAGTTATTGTTACCATTCAAATTGAAATAGAATTAACAACAATTCATACATGCAACGGAACACATGATAACATTCCAGCATTATGCATAACATAAAATTAAGCAGATAAATTATACTTATCTTTCAACTGGAATAACACCACCAACTACGTGCAGATCTTCCATGAACCTCCCATCCATAAACTATATTGCTCATCAATCTCAACAGTAGGTCACCCCCGAGCTAGGACTAAGATCCACCGGGCAAGGGAATCCTAGGCTAGGCAAGGTCAACAGGAAGACACACAGTTTATGAGGATGGATTCTCTCCCAGGAGCCACTTATGCCCACTACTCACAAAATCTCATTCCCCACATGCCTGTCCCACCCTAGAAGTATACACCTTCACTGTCACACTAGACAGTCCTTCGATTGCTAAACCTCCCTTGCCTTGGGCTTCAGCAAAAAGTCAGACCAGAATTCTCCAAGCTCTGTGGCATCTATAGGACCCCTTCCAGGAGTTCTCATTTCCTTCATGCACTCTCTCACCTGGAGAGAGTTGCTCACAGACCTGACAACCTGCTTCTTCAACCACAACTACCTCTCTCACCTGGAGAGAGTGTTGCACACAAGCCTGACAACCTGCTTCTTCAACTCCGTTCCAGCACAAGGAAGACAACTGCAAGGCTCAGCAAGGAACAAACGATGGCAGCAAGCCACACTCAGCCAAGGAACTACATGGCCACAACATCCCGCAGTTATTACACACACGACATAGACATTTAAAAAATGTTTAGGCTTCACAAAAGACGTGACTCGGTCCATGGTTTTTCCCATTGAGTTTAGGATGCATGACCAGGAAACAATGCAGAGGTCGATCACAGAGGTTTCAGATTTTGACTCCCGAATGGAAGAATGGACAGGACGAACCACCTTCCCGCGAGGGTTTCCTTCGTTGTGCACGGGTATGCAAATGCAGACGCAGAGGCAAAACTGGTTCAGATGTCCCCCGATCCTAGCGAACTTAGGCGGAGGATGACAGAATGGCCATTGAACCCAACAACACTAGCTTTCCCAGCTATAACGTCATGCGCCCAGGTTGACACCTGTCTTCCTACAGTTGCATGCACTCCACTTAGCATACGTTCCTTTTCCAGGAACTTAGGAAAACACTCAACATGTCCACCTTAGCCTTCAGGAATTAATATTAAAATATTATTCCTTTAGAGGTAAGCCCCCTATCTTAGCCCCTAGGCCCAAACACTTAGCCCCCTCCCTTGCCCAGCCTTATGGAAGCTTAGTCCCCCATCACTCTTTCTTCGTGGTCAGTCTACACGCAGCGATGTGTATATTTTTATTAATGATTTTACATAATTACATATACAAAATAGGCTCCTGGCCTTGGCATCCTAGACTCTCTATCCTAATCACCACATAAGCCTCCTAGATTATTATAACTCAGCTCACCAGCCTATCAAATGTGTTTACAATTCATAATTACAAATGGGGCTCTACCAGGGGATATTACACTGACGGCCTCGAGACGTAATCTCCTTAGTTATCCACAAAATGGGGATAACAAGGACTATTGACAGTTCCTCTTATAGATACCAATACCATGTGTTGTCTTAAAACTAGTGCAAGTAATACTACTACGCCTTTGGAAACTCATTGGAAACGACACCAAATGGCGGTATTTTTAATTACCTTACTAGTTTATAGTGATAGTAATTAAATATATCGTGTATTAATTTATCAACATGGGGTTTTGGAGTACTTATGTGATGCCTTGCATTGTTTATGCAGGCTGTAGGTTCTTGTCTTCCACTAGTTTACATGTCATGAAGTTATATCAAGAAAATCCATTTGCAAACTATTCTAGAAAACTAATGATTAGAAAGCCACTCATACATTTATTAAAACATTATAATGTCAATTCATGCTCCCTAAATGATCTAAAAATTCTTAGATGTCAAATTGCTCTTTAAACACGCATCAACATCTAACTTGATTAAGAAATTATGGTCTTTGACTATTTTCAAAAAACGTGTGAATTCCCTTACTTATCCAAAGCTTCATTAAACTGATGAATAACTTGCTGAAATAATGAGAGATAACACATCAGAAAATAAAAGAACTAAGAAAAAAAGAGTTGTTAATAGAGTTCACCCATCTTGGTCTACGTCTCTAGGTCCTCTTCCAAATAGTGAGACCACTCTATATTTCTCAAATGCCAAAATTACAATGAATGGATTACAATTTGAAGACACTCTTCAATTTTACTGGTCAATCTCAGAAACAAAGGTTACCACTGAATTCCTCTCGAAATTCTAAGAAAAATGAGTATATAATTGACCATGTTTGGACACAGTGCTCAAAGACCCTCCTTGGCATGCACTTTGAGACAATATTACAACTCATGTACTTTCCCAAAATCCACCTCGAGATCTTTTCCATCCTCTGCACACAATTCCATGCTTTGCCCCCTTTTTTTTCTTTGGTCCGAGCGCTAGTTTAAATAAGGGAGGTCGGGGGTCGACCCCCTATATACTCGAGTGAAAAATAAACAAAATTGTTGGTTGTTTTAACCAACCAGATGTTGTGGTACAGTGGTTGGCGCGTATGGTACAAAATCGTTGGTTAGTCCGGAGGTCGCAGGGTCGACCCTGACCGACATCACTTTATGGCATATTACATTAAATATCAACATAAATAAAATAATGGTTGTTGGAATATTTGATGGGTTTGTTGGCCAAGTTGGTTAAATCATTGGAGCTCTATGTCAGAGGTCATGGTTTCAATTCCACTGAGCCCCAACAATTTTTGATACCCTTAGCCGTTATTGGCCAATCAGAGAGTGCCACGTGGCACTCTCTAATTGGTCCACATCATTGTCATTGTACACAGTTACTATGTCACCTGCTAACTGTACCTATACAATATGCCACCTGTTAGCACCACGTTACTGTATGATATGCCACATGTCACCCTTTCAGTGGTGCCACGTGGATCATACGGTTGCCACATCATTCGTACAGATGACACGTGGCCACTTTTTACTGGTCCAACTGGGTGTTGAAAGTGTCATTTTCGGGTGACATTTGGCACTTTTTTGTGCTTCCACATCACCATCATGACGTTATCATGATGTCACTCTATGCCAAATCAGTTGTACAGATGGCCACGTGGTAGCTTGTGGGCTTACCACGTGGCACCCTTATTTTGTCTTCTACCATGTTTTACCAAAACTTCAACAAGCCATAACTTTCTCATACGACGTTCGTTTGAAGCAATTCACACGTCGCTAAAAATAGCTCATCCATCTCTATGCAATTAATTCATTTTCACTAGCATTTGAGATGATCAATTTTTTAGCATTCTAGATCCTCCTATATCACACCTCCCCACTGAAGAACTTTTGGACCTCCAAAAGTATGGATTATTCAGCAACTTAGCGACGATAACGATTCCCCATTCTTCCACCTTGTTGAAATGCACTTTATGGATTATTCAACAACTTAGTGGTGATAAAGCTTCCTCACTCTCCCACCTTGTTGAAATGCACTTTGATTGATCTCCATTTTGGAACTGCTCTCCATCTTGGAACTTCTTCTTGAATCTGATCCTTGTCTAGGAACTCCCTCTTGAATGTCCATATTGAACTTCCATCTTGGATCCCCGTCTTGGATCTCCATCTTTGAACTTCATCTTGGGTCTTCATCTTCGAACTTCATCTTGGATCCGATCTTCGTCTTAAAGCTCCATCTTGGAACTCTGTTCTCATACATTTTCTTGATCCTTCAAAATCTCAAGGAGACCAATTTGGATTAGTGTACTTCTGTATGAGTCTCTTGGACATGGCTCTAACTTTGGCTCTTGGAAACAACTCTGACTCTAGCTCTGTCTCCTGGCAACAACTCTAACTCTGGCTTTGGCTCATGGCTACTAGCTCTAGTTTCTGGCTATGGCTCTAGCTTTGGTTTTGGCTCATTAGTTACTTCTTTACAGAAGTCTTCTCACTAACTCTCAACTCCATAATGTCCAGATATGAACTCTAAACTCAACATCCATTCATCTCTCTCTCTCTCTCTCTCTCTCTCTCTCTCTCTCCTGGAGACAGTCCATCTCGGCAATCATGAAGCCAAGTCAAATGACGGTCTATGTCTTTCCCATCTTAGACTGGATCATTCTAGTGTTGGTCATGACATGAGCCATCTTGACTTCATTGTTCTTGTATTGCTTGATGTATTTGGTGGAGTCTTTGAATGAACTTCTTGTTCACTTATTTCAATCGCTTAGCTGAAAGAAAAATCTAAACATGTTCTCTACAAACATATGGATTGTTTGACTTGCTTTTGTACAAGAAATACATCTCACATGAACATGGCATTTACACAACATCATTAATATGATTATAGCATAAATCATACATTTACATGACATTTAATCAATGGTCACTTATACTTATTTCACTCTTCTAATAAGTATTCTACCTCCTACTTCATATAGAGAAGACTATTTCCATCCTACTTTACAATAATGGAAACAAAATTTAGAAGGACTATATCCATGCTAACTTTTCTATTTACAATGAACATTAAAGTTCCATCTTAGGTTGCTTCCCAAAAATGGAATCTTCCCAGAAACCTATCCAGGGAAGGGATAGGTGGGACTCTTGATGGACTCCTTCTGATAGTACTGGAAGGAGTCTCACAACTTCATGTCTCTGACACTGCTTCAAAATCTATCTTGGACTTTGTCTCCGATGCTAAATCCAAGTACCCACTGGATCCAATTATAGTCCATCCAAGCAACCTATATAATCTCTCATTTCTGACACCAAGCACCACTACTATGTCTTGAGTATCTTTCTCCGAATATATGAGTAACTATCCATCTTGAAACGCAACTCCATATCCCTCATATTCGAAAGTTGTTACTGAAAGTAAGTTCACTTTCAATTCAGGAACAAATAACATTTGTTTTATACCCATAAATCCTCCTGACTCGATCTGAACCTCACATATCCAACTCCCCTCACTGCATGTCTAGTGCTAGTCCCATATTCCACATAGCAGTCTGTGTCAATTTCTGAGAAGGTAAGCAATATTGATCTCATTCATGTCATGTGGCGAGATGCGCCACTCTACATAAACCATACCTCTATGTCTTCATACACTATACTATTGAGACAAGCCATCAAAAAGAATTATTTCTCGAATTTACCAGCAAGACTATCAACTTCAACTGAGGTTGCTACCTATTTTCTAGTAAGTGCTTTCACATCTTCTTAGTTCTGCTTCAGACATAATTGTGGATGAAGTTTCCAACACTTCTCAATCCAACGACCATTCTTACCACAATGAGTGCAAAAGTTATTGTTCATGTCCTAGAGCCACAAACCTTTCTTGTCATTCTCTCTATTCTGGTTTGGGAAAATACCTTTGCTTCTTGCCTCCTTCTTGGATGACTTCCCCTGCAAGGATTGTCTCTTCCAACATTTTTCCATGCAATGGTTATTAAATCCATATACATGGATACACAGACCATAAGTTTGGTGTTACTGAACCATCCTTTCCCCAATTAAAGAAAGCATTGGGATGATTACCAAACCTTTTAGGATTTCCTTTTATGTCAGTCTCACAAGTGGGAAATGTCTTCATTCTTTCCTTGGAATGCTCATATTTTATTGGAGATGCTTCACATTTGATTCCTTTCCCTGGGTTGGAAGGTTGTTATGGTAGAACTAACTTCTTGTGAAGTATTTGAACCTCTTCATTTGAAGATTTCCTTACTTCAACTTTCTCCATCTCCTTCTTGGCCATATCCAAATCTTGCATAACAAGGTATTCCCTCTGCCTTTATGGGATTAGTCACTCCTTGGTCATTGATTCCAGGACCTTTTCCATCATATCCCATCTTGGTTAGTAGCTTAAATCCAATATTGTAAGTATATTCCTTACATTCATCCAAGGAAATATTTTCACCTTGATGGGAAGAAAAAGAACATGATGAATCATTTTCATGCCATACTTCGGTTACCATTTGTAAACCTTTTGTATAATATGGCTTCTTCTACATGGTATAATTTTCCTTCTCCACTTGCTCAACTTTATGGAATTGTGACAAAATATTGTCTTTGGCTTGCAACTCACTTTCCAATTCTTGAATAATGCCTTTGACAAATTATTCCTGACATACCAACCGATCTTGAATCTCTTGCTTCTCCTCAAGAAATTGTAGTCGCATCCTCAATTCATAATTCTCCTTCTAAATCTATCCGCTCATGTTTTTCTGAAGCCTTAATTTAATTAGATATTTACTCATGGTGATCTTTGCAACAAAGAGATTTTTTTTCTCTCAAACAAAGAGTCTTCAAATGTGCCTTTACTGATATTGAGTTTGGAGCCATGACCAAGCCATTCCAAATTTTTGGCAATGAGCACAAGATTAGAATATCCCTAACCTCATCATCAAAGTCCACTTTTACAAAACTTCGTTGATTAGTAACTATATTAAATTCATTTAAAGGGTCAGCAACAGACCCACCATCTAACATCTTCATATTAAATAATTGCTTCATTAGAAATACCTTGTTGGAAGCCGAGGGTTTTTCATATAGTTTAGCCAATGTGTTCATTTCTTTCGAAATATTGAAAGCCACTAATGCTTCCAGGAACAACTGTATCGTTCCTAGTGCCTCCCTGTCAAGAATCTCCCATTCTTTGGCCTTCATACTCGATGACTGCTTTGCTTTTTCACCAAATGGTAGGTAAATATCCTTATGATATAAATAATATTCCATATGCATCTTCCATAACTGATAGTTTTGGCTGTTAAATTTCTCGAAGTTAAACTTTCCATCTTCCACCATTGCTCCCACTCGAACCAGGAACCTTCTTTTCCTGCTAGTTACCTTTCACTTTGATATCGGTTGTTAGAAAAATAGGATCGCATAGCAATAAAATAAAATATATGTGGAAATAAAACACAGAAGATACACAACAAAACAAAGACACACACATATATATATGTGTGTGGTTCACCCAATGTGGGCTACATCCACCAAAGAAATTTCCAGGTCCTTCCTTTATTTTTATATAAGAAATGAAGGGACACAACCTACAACACACCTGTTGTAACTGAATCTTCTTTCTCTCACAGTATCCTTTCTCAGAATACAATATTCACTATCTATACACAATCGCAATGCAATTCCTCATAAAAAAGGGTTTCCTTATAATGAAAAAAAAACCTAACATAACTTCTATCGTCAAATCTGTGACCTTATAATGATCGGTCTAGATTGACTATGAAATTACAATATTTTACAAGGCATTTTTTTCCCAAAATTTTGCTTCGGGGGCACTGCCCCCAAATCCCCTGGCAACATATGTGGGGGGGAAAGTACCCCCACACCCCATCAGGAAATGGGGTCCAAACACGGCTGAAAACAAGACCTCTAAATCAAGAAGATAATCATTCTCCACAACCAACAATTTCCCGCTTGGAGACTGGTCACAACAAATCCACTGTTGTTGCACCTGTTGGACTATGATCCACCTTGGACCTGGAAAATTTCTCATCTTCACCTTCATTCTTGAAGGCCAACTAAAACTTAGTTTCTCCCTAGTTGCTACCTTTGTTAACATGTCTACAGGATTCTGGCTAGTATGTATCTTTTCCAACTTCAATTGTCTATCTTCCAAGAAAAATTCTATGAAATGGTACCTAAGATGTATATGTTTAGTATTAAAATGGAAGGTTGAGTTCTTTGCAATATGAATGACACTCTGGATTTCACAGTACAACCTGTTATTTTGTTGTTTCTTTCCCAATTCCTCCATAAACCTCTATAACCAAATCATCTAATTACTAGCCTCTATAGCAACAACATATTCTGCTTCCAGTGTTGAAAGTGCAACAACCTTTTGTAGTTTTGAAATAAAACTTACTATTGTTCAACCTACAATAAAAACATACCATGTGGTGCTCCTCCTACTATCTTTATCACCTTCCATATCCGAATCAACATATATTTGTAGAACAATTTTTTAACCTCTAAAGCACAATGCATGAGTCACAATAACTCTCAAATACCTGAGAATCCACTTTACTTCTTCCCAATGTTCTTTACCTGGATTTTTCATATACCCGCTCAAAAATCCCACTGCATGTGCAATATCTGGTATTGTGCACACCATAACATACATCAAGCTGCTAACTACCGATGAATAAGGGGCCCTAGACATGTATTATTTCTACACCTGTGTCTTGGGACACATTTCCTTGGTTAATTTGAAATGGTTGGCCAAAGGTGTACTAACTTGTTTTTCATTTTGCATTCTAAACATCTCCAACACCTTCTCTATGTACTCACGTTGAGACATTGTCAGTTTGTGATTTTTCTTATCTCTTGTTATTCTCATACCAAGGATTTTCTTTGCAACACCCAAATCCTTCATCACAAATTAATTAGCTAATTTATTTTTTAGCACACTTATATCATGCATGTTAGACCCTACAACAAGCATGCCATCTACATACAATAACAAGATAATATAACTTCCATTTTCTAGCCTCGTAAAATAAACACAGTGATCAGAATGACATCTACTATAACCTTGTTATGTCATAAACTTGTAAAACTTCAAATACTTCTACCTTGGAGCCTTATTTAGGCCATACAAGCTCTTCTTCAACTTGCATACCAAATTTTCTTTCCCTTTGACCTCATACCCCTGTGGCTACTGCATATAAATCTCTTCCACCAAATACCCATGGAGAAAAGTTGTTTTTACATCTAATTGTTCGAGATGAAAATCTTCTACTGCCACAAAACTTAAAATAGTCCTAATTGAAGTCATTTTAACAACAGGAGAAAATATTTCATCAAAATCTATACCTTTCTTTTGTGCAAACCCCTTTACAACAATTATATCCTTGTATCACTTTTTTCCTCCATCTTCTTCCTTCAACCTGTAAAACCATTTATTCTGAAATGCTCTTTTTCCTGCAGGAAACTGAACCAAGTCTCAAGTATGGTTATTTACTGAGGAATCCATTTCCTCTTCCATGCCTTGCTCCCGCTTCTTTTTAGTGTCTACCTGCATTGTCTCTTCATAACTTTCTGGTTCACCAGAGTCCGTCAACAATAAATAATACAATGAAGAAGAGTATCATTCAGGGGGTCTACTTAACCTGGTAGATCTTCTAACAACACTTGCAAGAGTTTGAGGTACATGCTAATCCTATTGTTGTACATTTTGATTTTCTGGTACCTTTGTAATTTCATCAAGCATTGTGTATTTTTTGTTTTCCTTTTCTTTCTTCTTTCCCTGCAACTGATCTTTGTACATGACCTTTTCATTAAAAACCACATATATACTCTTAATAAAAAATTTATTTTCATAATCCCATAAGCGATAACCAAAATCATTAACACCATATCCAATAAAGGTACACTTCTTGGATTTTTCCTCGAGCTTCGTTATGTTTTCTTTATCAATATGGGCAAATGCTTCACAACCGAAAGTCTTCATAAATGAGTAGCTTACCTTTTTACCTATCCATGCCTCCTCTGGAATGCCACCATCCAAATAACTTGAAGTCATTTTGTTTATTAAGTAAAAAACAATATCTACAACATATTCCCATAATTTTAAGGGGAACCCAACATGCAATCTCATACTCCTTGCATGTTCCATGATTGTCCTGTTCATCCTTTCTGACACACCATTTTCTTGTGGTGTTCCTGGAACTATCTTCTCTCTATGAATCTCATGGTATGAATAGTAATCATCAAAATCCTTGCTGCAATATTCACCTCCATTGTCTGATATGAGACACTTCAACCTTTTTCCTATCTCATTCTCAACCAAAGATTTTCATTTCTTAAAAGTGTCAAAAACATCATATTTTTTTTGAGTGCAATAAACCCAAGTTTTTCTAGTTGCATCATCAATAAAAGTAACATAACAATGAGATCCACCAAGAGATGATACATGAGCTGGTCCCCATACATATGTATGTACTTGTTCTAACTTTTCACTCTTATTTTCCTTTCCAACCCTAAGAAATATGACTCTCTTCGGTTTTCCATAAACACAATGTTCACAGAAATCCAAATCAACTTGTTTAAGGTTTGGAAACAAATTCCTTTTGTGAAGTATATGCATCCCCTTCTCACTCATGTGTCCAAGCCTATGATGCCATAATGTTGTATCCACACTTGTAGAAACTAAAGATATTGAAGAGTCAACATTACCAGTACATAAATACAATGTACCTACCTTCTCTCCTTTTTCCATTACCAAGGATCCTTTACTGACCTTCCAAGCCTTATTTGTAAATGTAGATATACAACCTTCACTTGCCAATTGCCCTGTTGAAATTATATTTCTTCTCAGATCTAGTATATGTCTCACCTCTTTCAGTAACCACTGGTTTCCATTCTTTTGCTTTATTTGTACCTTACGCATTCCAACAACTCGACATGGTTCATCATCACCCAAATAAACCTGTCCAAAATCACCTTGAACATAATCTTGGAAATATTTCCTATGGCGTGTGGCATGAAAAGAAGCCCCAGAATATACTACCCAAGATTCAGTAATATTATCTAAAGAAAGAATCAAAGCATATTGTAACACCTCACCTATTACATTTTCTTCCTGATTTTTCTTCTGTTGTCCATCTCTTTGTTTCTTTGGAGCTCTGCAGTCTTTCTTCATATGTCCTTTCTTCCCACAATTCCATCACTCTATCTTTCCTAGTCTAGATTTGGAATTTTCCTTCCTAGAATTCCCATGGTTCCCTTAGCTCTTTCCTCTATCATTTTGTCTTCCCCTATTCTCCATGATCAACGCATTACCTGAAGTCTCACCTGTTTTTTTTTTCGTCACATTTCCTCGCTAAGGATAACACCAACAACATCATCAAATTTCAAAGTGTTTGAACCAGAGACAAAGTTACTTACAACCATTACCAAGTCGTTCCATCTTTTTGGCAATGAGCACAAGATTGGAAGAGCCCTAACCTCATCATCAAAGTCCACTTTTACATAACTTAGCTAATTAGTAACCGTATTAAACTCATTTAAATCGTCAGCAATGGACCCACCTTCTGACATCTTCATATTAAATAATCACTTCATTAAATATATATTGTTGGATGCCGAGGGTTTTTCATATAGTTTAGCCAATGCGTTCATAAGATCCTTTATTGTATTTTCTTTTGAAATATTGAAAGCCACCAACACTACCAGGCACAGTTGTATCGTTCCTAGTGCCTTTCTATCAAGAATCTCCCATTCTTCATCCTTCATACTCGTCAACTGCTTAGCTTTTCTGCCCAATAGTAGGTAAAGATCCTTCTGATATAAATAATATTCCATCTACATCTGGATATAAATAATAAGATCCTATGAATGTTGCAGGAATGCGTATGTTTTCTTGACGATTAGACTATATCCCTCTATCTTTTCTTAATTGTGTATTTAAGCAAGCAAGGAACTATATGATTTGTATATGTAAATGCCCAGGCCCCATGGCGGCTCAAGTTAAAATAAATGAAATGTAAGTTCGTCGACCTTGGGCATAGTTTCACGTGTGCCTACCGACACTCCCAGTCGTTTGGAGTCTCCTAGAAGAAGAATTCGGTTAAGCTCAGGAAGGATAACAATATTCAAGTATCGAAAGGGAAGATCCTTTCGTTTGGAAGATGAACAGATGAGGTTAGTTCGGGAGGAGACGAAGTTCTCCACGATCGTCGAATCTAGAGAAGGAACGCAGGCGTTAACCCTTCGATCCCTTCGGACTTCGCGGGTCCGATGAATTGAGCATATTCATTGTATAGGAGGTGAATCCCCCGAAGTCCTGAAGTTAATCCGGGCCATAGATCTAAGGATGCCCGAGCACTATCCCGATCGTCGAATCTACGATATAGTCAGCCCGGTGTTGACCACTTCGGGAAGACAAAGGTTTGGTAACACCCAAAATCCCGAAGTCTCGAAGTTAATGTGGTCCATGGATCTAAGGATCCTTCAGGATACCTCATGACCGTTCGATCATGGGGACATGTGTTTTATGTCGATATCATGTGGGGGCCCATGTGTCGAGTGACGGCGTTGCCAGGTGTCCCACTCGGAGTGGCACACACTGGGACCCAAGCGACCCTTGAATGAAAGTTACGAGCCGTAGATCTTTGGGGTCATGTAAATACCCTCAGACCGTCAAACTGAGGCTATGGTCAACCTAGCGTTGACCGACTCCAGGAGAAAAGAGGAGTTTGCAACGCAAAACTCCCGAAGAGCTGAAGCAAATATGAGCCATCCAAGCCAAGGGGACAAGTGTCGTCGGTTCCTTCACTCCGGAGAGAAGTCACTCCGAGAGAGTCAAAGTGTGAAGGAACGAGGATTTGTGAAGGTCGAAGTCCTAAAGTTATCCCAGTCATCCGTTGGAAGGGACGCGTGGCAGAAGATCTGCCATTTCGGAGGAAAGTTACTCCAGGAGAAAAGGGAGTGTGTTGAACAACAACTCCCAAAGGCTGGAGAGCTAGAGTTCATCTAAACTGTCCATTAGAATAGGACGTGTGGTGTGAGATCCGTCACTTCATAGGATTGGTACTCTAGAAGAAAGTATGTGGAGGAGCGTTGACCGCAAGTCACCCGAAGCGGGGTAAAGGACGGATATTGACCATTGATCGGGGAAAACATGTGGTGCTCGATCTGTAACTCCGGGTACGGAACACTTCGGAGGAAAGAGGTGATTGGAGTGTTCGAAAATCCCAAACGTCGAAGTCCCGAAGTAGATCACAGTCGTCGATCATGAGGGACATGTGGCACTCGATCTGTAACTCCGGGTACGGATTATTCCAGAGGAAAAAGGATTTGGAGTGTTCAAAACTCCCAAACGTTGAAGTCTTGAAGTAGATCACAGACGTTGATCACGATGGACGTGTGGCGCTCGATCTGTAACTCCAGGTACAAAGTACTTCGGGGAGAAAAGACTTCGGAGCGTTTGAAACTCTCGAACGTCGAAGTCCCGAAGTGAATCAGGGCCGTCAAAATATATGAGGACATGCGACGTCAGATTTTGAACTTCGAAGATTTGCCACTCCAGAGGATTCACATTGTGGTTGTCTTGGTGCATGTTGTCTTGGCATTTGGTCATAGCCCGTGGTCATATGCGAGTATAGATGGATGGAAGAACCCAAAGAACTTGGGAGAGGATATCTGTCGACTCTAAGCTCGGTTCGGAGCATGGAGACCATGGCTGGAAAGCTTTGGAAGAGTAGAATGGAATAAATACCCTGAATGGGGGTTTTTATTCTCCTAAGAAGAGAAAAAAATTCACGCCCCCACCATGGGTGTGTTACAAATTGGTATCAGAGCACGACAACAACACTTGGCCTGCTTGGGCTCATGCACGAGTCGTATGAAAATATTTCTGGAGGACTTTAAGGGGTAGCACCCTATCTTACCGCATTCCTATGAGGCTTAGAAAACCTCTACTGAAGAGAGGAATGAGATCCTTTATTGTTGATAGATGTTTTGAGAATTGGCACTGTATGTGGCTAATTTTCCCAAATAAAGAATTTGAATTCACTGTGCAATTGTACGTCTTGGTGTATAGTCATAAGATTTGGTTACCAAGGCTAAGATGAGCCCATGGAGAATATTACTCCCAAACATAAATTACCTGCATAAGTTCCTTGAGTAGAAGGAGGCAGATTTAAAATACAGTTGGCATTTTACCCAACGATATTGAATCATGCTAGTCTGTGACAAAGGGAGCCTAGCATTTCTTGGGAAATGATAGTTGATCCTACAGGAATGGGATTTTGCTAAAGAACACTAATATTTAAACTAAAATATCAATGTGAACAGATGGAGAGGATCCGTAGCAGTAATGATTACTGCTTTAAAGAAGGGTTAAACTTAGTATAGGTGTATAACCCCTCACGATCAGAGGAATGAGTCTAGTGACCATTCCATGAAAAGGGAGAGCATGCCCAGCTCTCGGGTTTCAAAGTGGACTGAGAAACAAATTTTGTTTCTAGGTACAGGAATTGCTGGACAGGGTTTTTCTAATCAAGTTGATGAATGGAGCTATAGAAATATAGAGTGATTGAGTGAGAAATCACAACAGCCTCCCTTGCTTGGTGGATAGGAAAATAATCTTCCAGATTTCTTGTGGGAGGAGGAGAGTGGCCTCCATCCCTGGTTGTGTTGAACAGAAGGAAGAATTCTAAGTGTAATGGTCAAGACCGATCTTGACCTAAAGATACTCTGGATTTCTGAACTAGGATACTTAGTAAGTAACATAATTCGAAATTGCATTTGGGCTTTAAGGGAATAGTCCAAATGTTATTAGACATTAAATTATTAAAATTAAGATAAAATGGTTGACTAAATGTTGATCTTGTATGTGGTAAAGGAAGTCTTGGGGCACTTCTAGAAGCCCAATGGGTCAGATTGACGTCCAGTGGTGGATGGTAGCCATATAGATATAGTTGGAAGCTAGTTTGGTTGATTATGTTACCTTGGGCATGGTTATAATTGCCCAAATTGTAGTCAGAAGTTGGGTAATGTTTCAGGGAGGTTGAGGTAAGAGTGTTTGCTTGCTAGTTGTTATCGTATAAAAAGGAAACATAGTTATGACTATGTCTGATTCAACTTCCATGTGGATTTCGTGTGAATGACTGCAAGCTCTCAACTGAGAGGTAAACTTAGTGTTGAGTGTTCCTATGAGGCTTGTCATAAGGATGGAGGCAATATCCTTAGAGGAGGATCTAGAAGTCTGAGATGCCTGTTATCCCCCAGTTTAGGGATAACTAAGGAGATTATGTCTTGAGGCCCACAGGTCCTAGGCATGGAGTACCGAGAGCCAGATCAACTTGAGCATGGCCCTGGAGGGCCCATCTTTTCATTCTTCATCACCTCCACTTTTTCATCAGCAACATCATCTGTCACCTCGACCTGGTCCTATAACATAAATGGATCTTGCTCCATGATGTAATGAGTTCGATTATTATGGTATGTGTCACTCCGATCCTCAAAACCTTTGAATATGTCCATTCAATTCTTTTTTCTTCTAACGAGTGCTTGGATCATATACCTCTCCACTTGACCATACCTGGGGGAAATGACAGGATGCCCTAGTAAGATAGTTCCCATAGGGTTTGAGTTTCCACTAGGGGGATTCATGAAAGGCCATTGTCTGATCCCACCATACTTACCACTTTTCATCTCCTTCCCACTCATCCATCCCATTACATTGGTCTGGGCATTGGGTTGACCAAATATTTAAGGGTTGTACCTTACCTTGTGGGAAGAAGGGGCTAAAGGCCCAGGGGGTAAAAGTAGTTGGAAAAATACAAGAGCCAAAGAATGAAAACCTTGAGATGCTTCGCCCATGGATCCCCGAGAAAGAAATAAAAATATTCTCAATAAGAAACAGAGGGACCCATAAAAATAATAAAACAAGACATGGTTAGATGATAGGGGGTCTCATCACGATCCAACCTACTAGGTCCATGGGCATGTAGTGGTATGACACTACCAACATCTGGTCACCACGCCAGGGTAGTAGCTCTTGGTGGCATAGCCAAGAGAAAGGGGGTCTCATCACGAGTCAACCTTCTCATTTCCATGAAACGCTTGTGGGTAGCATTTCCACCATTGGTCACCACGCCAGGGCAGTGTCCCCTAACTAGGTTCTTGAAATAAAAAAGAAATAAGAATAAATACAAAAGGCATGAATGGGCTTGGAAACATTTGCATCAATGACAGGTGCAGCTCACCCTCTACAGAGGCACCCACATGTAAGCCATACATTTCCCTTCTATCACTACACCCCTTGCCCAAATATCCCTTACCACCTCATCCACTCACATGGCCTAGGTTTGACTTCTCTCAGAAACATCCCACATCCAATGAGTGTTACCCCAATAAGACGTCCTGACATTTCCTCCAAATTTGGCTTGTAGATTCGTATAATTGTCTTTGAGCACTTGTCCGGGTAAAGGGGGTTTTATGCACATGTTTAATAAAATTGATGATTAGATGTGATTGACATTTCTATGATCCCTGTGACTTATGAGCCCATGGAGGGTGTATTTGTTGATGTTGCAGGTCCACACCCGATGGAAGGTACCCAGATGGACAAGTACACATGGGGAGACGATTAGTTTGCACCTCCATGGGGCTAAAAGCCTACTAGATGGATGTTGAGACCCCGACAGGGGGCAGAGATAGATCAGAGGATTGCACCGGAGAAAGAGGAGGATGTTCCACCAGAGGCAGCTTTGCAAACCCGTACCCAGGGGGGTTGTGCCCTTTCCACTAGAACGTGGGCCTTGGAAGGCCCATGACATCACCCAGGACACCCATGACATCATCCAATGCTTTTGGAGGTTTTGGGAGGCAGTTGTGTGCTAGGTGGCAAGTTCCTGAGGCCCAAGAAGGCCTAGCGTTTTACCCCAGGAGGCCAATGTTGCCCTAAAAGGGCCTAACGTCACCCTAAAAGGGCATGACATCATCGTTTATGCTTGATTTAGGATTTTAATTGTGACATTTAATGTAAAATAGTATTTTTAATGTAAACTAGCCATGTCAGCCTTTTTTGACCTAAAGTGAAATTAAAGGTCAATGATATTATATAAATAGAGAGCCAAAACTCTCATTTTATCATCATCTTTCACTCACACTTGTGTGAGGTATGAAATTTTCGCCCTCATTAGGGTTTTTGGACTAAAATTTAGTGCGCACTTGTTGAAGGAGGGCTATTTTTGGTGATTTTGGCATTTTTCTTGGTGGAAAGTCTACAACTAGGGTTTTGCTTGATGATGTTTGGTGAATGTGAGTAAAATTTTGCAAGTCTTCTCTTACTTGAATGGTTATGGTGTTTTACTTTTCATTTTGTTAATACTTATGAAATTGTTAGCCTAAACCCTAGGGATCAAGCACATGTTATTGTCCTTGTTCTAATTTGCTATCCACCTACTAGATTGTGCCAAGGAGCCATTTTATTGAAGCCATTGCTAGGGCCTTGCCATTGCAACACCCTAGAATTTGTTACTTCATCCTAGCCAATTTTACTTTATCATTGAGTTAAAGAAGGAGGAAAATCTACTAAGGCCTAGGGTTACCTACACCTTAGTAGTCATTTTCCCCTAGGGTTTGGTGGTTGAAGCCTTGGTTTACCGACACTTCATCCATCAATTCATCTTGTCTTTGGCTTTATTAATATCATCCTTCTCCTTCAATTCTTGCAACCACTTGTCGACTCCATTTTTCCCTATGAAAGCACTAGTCTAAGATCTCCCTCTTGAGTTTTTTTATCACAACCTTCAAACATCTAAATCTTTGAACAAACTACTAACACCTTCTAACCCTAGATTAGATTGATCCACTAACCTTATTGTTTCTATTATTCAATTAAGTTACAACCATATTTTGCAGCATTTAAAGCTTCTCTAAGCGATTGAAAAGATTGACTAATGCATAGCCTTATTTGCTTATGATGAATGTTGGTGTTATGACATTGATGATTAATCATTCCTGCTCATTTTGAAGCTTTTCTAAGGCATTAATTGTGAAGTATTGTCTTGTGATTATTGTTGCTACACATCTTTGTTTACTTCATCAATATATTAGTCAATTGCTTGTATTAATAAATTCTCTAGTTATATAAAGTACTAACCAACGAGTGCTCTTGCAAATACAATTTTATGTTGCTTTGTTCTGGGCAGGTACACTTATGGTTTATTATCTCTTTATTGGTTATTTAACCGGACTTTCTGATCGGTGGTGACTTGTGAGAGGGAACCTTTTTACTTGGCCTTTATCCATCGCCTTCTCAAAACCCCAGGTCACCAGGGACGTCTCCCCTAGGCCTACCACCCTAAATAGAAAGAGACATCCTATTAAGGTGGCAGTGATAGGATAGTCTCTTGTTACACCAATTTGTCTTCATTTGCCTTTCACTTCTATCAAAGTACAAATTGTGTGATAACATTTTGGCGCCGTTGTTGGGGAACACTGAGTCGATTCTCCTCAAAGACGACACTTTTTCGATAATCCTTTTCCTCAATAATATTTATCTTACAAGCTTACATGGCGACTCCACTAGGGATGATTCCCTTATTTCTTTGATAATTTCAAGAAAATTATGTGGTGACTCCACTAATGATGAAGCCAACTATGACTTCTCAATGGGACCTGAAAAACTTCAAACCTTTAGACATGAGTAAAATCTCGGCATACCCTCAACAAATTCCCCTGAAGTACGAAAAGTGGCTCCCTAGATTCACTGGTAGTGATGGGGAAAGAGCCAATTATCACATGATTGATTTTTGGGCTTTCTTTCAACTCCATCCTATCAGTGATGATGTTGAATATTTGGTAATGAAACTTTTCTCCGCCACTCTTCATGGAAATGCTAGGAAATGGTATGATAATATCCATCTCGCTAGCATCACATCTATGGGCCAATTGGAAGAGACCTTTCTCATGAACTAGGGTATGAAATTGAAAGATATCCAAACGTTACTAAAAAGACTCGAACATATAAGACAAACTGAGAACGAGACTGTCAAGGATTTCGAGGGTAGGTTTGAAAGATTGTTATATCAGATTCCTAGAAGCTATTATCCTGAAGACAAGTACCACATGTATCTCTATACCAATGCACTCTTGGTGCATTTAGAGTTTCTCCTAGATAAGAAGAGGCCACAAACAATCCATGAATCTTATAACATGACCGTGCAAATTGATAAAATATCTCTTTGTCCAAGGGAAAACACATCTTCTCTCTAAGGACCAAAATCAATGACCCTTTTTCCCCAGATACTCTTAGTTTGTAGAGATTAGTTTCCCTCGAAATATTTACTGATAAATTACAAGAAAGAGGGAAAGAAGTCATCAACCGACAAGAGGTTGATGAGAAGGATCCTAAGGGTGTTTTCCAATCCCATGAGGAAGAGTAAGAGATTACTCATTCTTCTGTCGAGGATAATGAAGACGTGGCTGAAGAGAAAGAGCCTGAAGACATCAAACACGATGATGAAGTATTAATGTGTGTTCCTCCTTATGATGAAACCATCCAAGAGCCTATTTCTCCTACACAAGAAGAAGACGATGAGGTTAGTTACTTTCCTTTTCAGGATTTTGATAATATCTTGTTCCATGATTCAAAGAGTGAAGGAGAAGACAAATCCTCGGGCAAGGTGGATCCTTCTTGTTGTACAGTTGAAGATGTGGGAATAACTCATAAGGATGAAACAATGATGCATGTTGAAGACACCCAAGTCCTTAAAGTTCCTGCACAAGAAGAAACAAACACAGTAAGTTACCCTCCTCTACAAAATTTTGATGATTCTCTACTTTATGATTTGGGAAATGAGGAGGAGATGGGTGAGCCCTTGAATGTTTTGAATCCTGTGTGTTATGATACAGATAGTGACATAGTTGATATAGATGAGTTTATACATGTTGGAAGACGTAAGTGGGATGTAATTGGTTATGATATGTACCCCATTTATGACATTGAGGGTCATTTCCAAGTGTTTCCTTTACAGTTATCACAACAAGTTACTCTTGATTTTGACCAGTGGCAACAAGGAGATGATACAAATACTGATACTTTCCAAACACCTAAGGTTGACCTAGTCCCATATTTTCCTGATGATTTTCGATCATACCTTGAGGATTTTGATGAGTATTCCTCTAAGCATTTGGATTCATTCCATGAAGAAGATTATCAACCACCATTGTGCTCAGATCTTGATAGGAGTAAGGACATCATTCGCCCAAAGAAGGATCCTTGTGCCAACTTTCTCCAGCCACCTATGATTACTTTACTTTGTTGTGTCTCTAAAGGTGTAGTTGGTGAGTATGTCTTTTGTATTGAGTTTCCTCTGAGGCAAACCCTAGAGTTCAAGGGTAGGTTGAATAACTCAAGAAAAGGTCTATCATCTCAACCTCTCAACCTTCCCTTAAGAGCTTGTCAGTCATCTTCTAGATCCTTGTCAATCCTTTCCCAAGCTTTAGATTATGAGAACATCCTAGGTAGCCAGCTTTCAGACCTTTTGAGTCAGTTTTATGAACCTTTGAATTTTCACGATCCCTTCCTGAAGTGGATTGATCACTTTCCTTAGAGAATGACTTGGCATGATTTTATCCCTCCGACCCGCCTCCATGAGTTGGACTTTATGATTTCCAATGATACAATACATTCTCTAACCCATGTTATTTTTGTGCTTAACTTATCATTGTTTTGGTTTATGATGAAGCACATAGGTAGGTATTGTGAGACATTGCTAGGATGGTTTAACTGGTCATTTGACTACACCTAGCATTCAGCCAAAAGGTAAGTACAATTAAGTAGGCATTTGCATTCATTGTACCTACCATTTCCATTTCATGCTAAAATAGTTTGTATTCACATTTGTACATATGTTTGTTTTCGTTTACACAT
>ML788264.1:44807-55187 GCA_009831015.1 Picea engelmannii | reverse complement strand
TATATATATATATATATATATATATATATATATATATATATATATATATATATATATATATATATATATATATATATATATATATATATATATATATATATATATATATATATATATATATATATATATATAATAATAATAATCTTGGATTACATTTTGAAAGCATCATGTAATGAATAGAAGACTGATGAATGAATAAATGAGTACGTCTGATTGAATGGGCTTGGTTGAAGCCATGTTAAAAAAAGGCAGTTGTATAACTCTGATACCCAAGTAGAGTATGATTCAAGAAGAAAACCCTGATCGAATCAGGATACTCAAGAACCTGACAGAGGAGATGAATGCAAGCCGCTCATCGAGGGAAGACTGATTGCAGTCGTCAAATCGACTTCACTATCCACTAGAGTTAACTGATCAAACATAATTTGTTCGATTAGATCGATGGTCGGGGATCATTGCGGAGTGCGAAGGTGAAATTAATAGACATGCTAGTTCATATCCCGTAATCAACCAACATCATTGATCTCGTTGGGATGGAAGATCAACGACCACGATTAGACAGAGTTGGGTGAGCACTTTCCAGATTGCGGAGATTGGGCCCCGCAATCACTGTGAACCGTCGATCTGTGAACAGAGATCAATGGTTGGGAATCATTGCAGAGCGCGAAGGCGAAATTTACAGGCATGCTAGTTCACGGCCTACAATCAACTAATGTCATTGATCTCATCAGGGTGGAGAATCAATTACCATGATTAAAAGAGTCGGGCGAGCACTTTTCAAATTGCGGAGATTGAACTCTCCGATAAAGAGCGAGAATATTGGGATTATGTAATCTTTGTGAACCGTCGATCTGTGAATGATCGGTGGGAAAACTTGCAAGGAACCTACGCATTAATGTCACATAAAACTTGTATTGTGATTGGGTTCTGTGGTTGAATTTAGCACATCGAATCTCTGTTCTTAATCTAAATTCTCGGTCAAACACTTATGTGTTGGAATTATTATTATCTGGAAATCATGTGGTTTAAAATTGATAGAGGGTTAAGATCGACAACCCGCGATCATTGCAGAGATTGCATATGCACACGGGTTAACGTCGAGACCTGTACCCATAATTTAAGTTCAATATAGTATTGTTTTGAGTTTGGGATCCGATCGTAGATCGGATGGCCCGTATTCATTACGGAGATCGGGAGGAGAATTAAACCACGATCTAGTTGAGGTTCTGCAATCCCTTACAGTCATTGGATCTGGGGGAAGACAGATATACACTGTCGATTTGAAGGCAAGGGGTTTAGCCAGGATCATAGCGCCTCGACACGGGAGCTGAAAGGATAGTGCTTGAAAAGAATAGAGCTGAGGTCACAACTCTCGGTCGCATGGAGAGAAAACAAAGTTCCTCCAGGCCAGTCAAGGAAGATAGAGTTTATCACTCTGTGTTAGACTGTGGTCGTGGGGACTAGTTCTATGGGAATAAAGGTGCTCATAGTTAGCACATTACATGGAATTGCTTCGAGTAAATGCATGTTTTCATGAGAGGAAGATAATGAACCTTCCACTGAGGAAGGAGGCCCTTCCAAAAATTTTACTTACATTGTATGGATGTCAAAGGAAAGAAAATTTGGGTGACCATGAGTGTGGGCACCTTGGTTACTAACGAGGAAAGAATGCTTGGGTGCATTCAAGAGAAACTTATAGTTTCATATGTGTCGACTTTGGATCATAACCAACCTATAGTAGGAATCACAGTCCGACTGCAATGATGAACAAGAATGAATAAGTGATGTGGTGAAGAGCTTGGCTAAGCTCCAACACACCATGGAAGAGTGTTGGCCATAAAGTGTGGCAGACTTGAAATCAATGCAAGGGTGCATTGGGTATGAATGTGGCCACGAATGTTGGCACATTCATTAAAGTCAATTGATATCTGAATTACATTTGAAAAGTATGGTAGGCTGAAATAATGCATAGGTAAGGGATGATTTTTTTTCCATATTTATATAAATGTGGTGCAACTTTTATAATGCACAAGTTAATAAAGGTTGTGATGACATTTTAAATGTGGTGAGAATATATATATACGTGAGAAAATAACAATTTGTTTGGATGTGTAAAGAATGACTTGCAGGAAGAAAGAGTCTTGGATATGGCAATGTTGTAAGCCCATAAGGAATATTGATTACCTGTTGAGCTAAACTGCTATGGGAAGGAAAGTCCCATGCTTGTGAATCCGGTTCCGTGCGGAATAGATTGAAAATAAATGAAGAAATTGGAAAAATATGTGGGTGACAGATTTGCAATAAAATTATGAAATTTAGAATGGTGATGATGTCTCATGAATTTTGTATGCCTATGATATAGGTGAGAAGAAAAGATCTATCCAGAAAATACGGATGAAGGCTATCCAACTAAAAAACATGAAGGAGGCCATTGCTGAGCCATGAGAACCCCATGGTAAGCCATGATCGCCTGGAATATGTTGTGTTGAGATAACACAAGCCGGAGAGACGCCTCGGCAGAGCAAGCCTAAGGGACACCTCAACTGTAAAGATTAATAAAGTCTTTGGGATTATTCATGTGTGAGAAAACCTTGGCAAGGCAAGATGGATCACCTGAGGAGATGTATAATAGAGAAGGGGATGCCTGAGCCTGGACTTGAAGGGTGAGTGACCGCAAGGAAGAGGAGACTCTAATAGTTCTTGTAAACTATTGTTTGGGATCATGCACACAATGGGTATGTCAAGGAAAAACAATGAGCCTAGATAACAAGACATCCATTTGGATACAAATCCACAAACTGCGCAGATAAGTATTGTGCTAGATTATGAAATTTTCCTAGAAATTTTATGCAACAGTAAAATGTTTTCACATGAGACTGTGATTAATGTGCTTGTTGTCCAAGAACTATTGAAGGCAGGTGATGAAGATTAAGAGTCTGGAAAAGGACCTGACCAAGGAAGAAGGTCAAGACTTCTAAAGTGGCTAAATGAGAAAGGCATGACATGTGTTACTGAGAAATAACACTGAGTATGGTGTTCCTTTTAAGGGGGAGGGGATTGTAACACCCCTGTTTCCCCCAACTTGTAATTAATCATTAATTAGGATTACCATGATGTGGCATGGGAACAATGTAAATGTATTATTGTTTAATTGCCAATAATTGACTATGGGGGTGAAGCCTTGAAAGTACTATCCAAGATATCACTAGAGGAAAGAATGTGAAAACGATAAGAGAACAGTTAATAAGAAAAGGCCCGGTGGTTGAACCCCCAACCACCCCCATGAATGGAAACATGGTCTATCTGCAGAAGGTCAGCCCGAAGTACCACAAGGTCTAGCAGACCCAAACTGACCCAGGTTTCCTTCTAACAGAAGGAAACATGATAGGACGAATGTGTGTGCAAGGCACACAAGAGAATATAAAGAGAAGAATGGAGAATGTGAGGAACACGCCAGCAGAGAACGAGTCGAAGGCCACGAACTTTATGTTGAGGAAGCATATGATAAACCTTGTCGAGGCCATGATAGAGAGAGAAATCTCTGAGAGTATGCAGAGAACAAGACCTGAGCAGAAGGTCGTGAGCTTGATGCTGAGGAAGTACCTGATACACCTCGTGGAAGATGTGAAAGAGAAAGGATCGTTGAGAATTGGCATAAATTCCCTAGTGATATCATGGCTCAGTACGGGGGTGGATAGAGCTCTAAGAATAAATGCCTCTGAGCCTATGGTTGGGTGGAAAGGAAAACACCCACAGTCAGTTAGTTGGCTACAACCTGTAATAGATAAGTATTTTCATATCCTGTGTATTTAAGTGATAACTATGAATTAAAGTTGGATATCCTATGAATGTTGTAGGAATGCGTATGTTTGTTTGATGATTAGACTGTATTCCTCTATCTTTTCTTAATTGTGTATATAAGCAAGCAAGGAACTATATGGTTTCTATATGTAAATGCCCGAGCCCCGTGGCAGCTCAAGTTAAAATAAATGAACTATGAGTTCGTTGACCTTGGGCATAGTTTCACGTGTGCTTGTTGACACTCCCAGTCATTCAGATTCTCCTGGAAGAAGAAGTCGGTTAAGCTCAAGAATGATAATGAGATTCAATTATCGAAAGGGAATATCTTTTCATTAGGAAGACGAATGGACGAGCTTAGTTTGGGAGGAGACGAAGTTCTCCACGATCGTCGAATCTGGAGAAGGAAAGCGAGCATTAACCCTTCGAGCCCTTCGGACTTCATGGGTCTGACGAATTGACCATATTCTTTGTACAAGAGGTGAATCCCCCGAAGTCCCAAAGTTAATCTGGGTCGTAGATCTGAGGATGCCTGAGGGCTATCCTGACCGTCAGATCTACGATATAGTCAAGCCAGTGTTGACCACTTCAGGAGGACAAAGGTTTGGTAACACCAAAACTCCCGAAGTCCTGAAGTCCTGAATTTAATGTGGACCGTGGATCTAAGGATCTTTCAGGATCCCTCACGACTGTTCGATCGTGGGGACACATGTATTACGTCGAGATCATGTGGTGGCCCATGTGTCGAGTGACGACATTTCCAGGTGTCCCTCTCGGAGTGGCACACACTGGGACCCAAGGGACCCTTGAACGGAAGTTATGATTTGTAGATCTCTGGGGTCACGTAGATTCCCTCAGACCGTTAGACTGAGGTTTTGGTCAGCCCGACATTTACCGAATCCAAGAGAAAAGAGGAGTTTGCATCGCAAAACTCCCGAAGAGTCGAAGAGCCGAAGCAGATCTAAGTCGTCCAAGCCAAGGGGACATGTGTCATCACATCCTGCACTCTAGAGAGAAGTCACTGCGGGAGAGTCGAAGTGTGAAGGCACAAGGATTTGTGAAGGTCGGAGTCCCAAATTCATCCCAACCATTCGTTGGAAGGGACGTGTGGCAGAAGATCTGCCATTTCGGGGAAAGTTACTCCGGGAGAAAAGGGAGTGTGTTGAACAAGAACTCTTAAAGGTCGAAGAGCCAGATTTCATTTGAACCGTCTATTGGAATAGGATGTGTGGCATGAGATCCATCACTTCAGAGGATTGGTACAACGAAAGAAAGAACGTGGAGGAGCGTTGACCGCAAGTCGCTTGAAGCGGGGCAAAGGATAGATATCGACTGTTGATCGAGCAAAACATGTGGCGCTCGATCTGTAACTCCGAGTACGAAGCACTTCGGAGGAAAGAGGTGATTGGAGTGTTCGAAACTCTCAAACACCGAAGTCCCGAAGTAGATCATAGTCATCGATCATGAGGGACATGTGGCGCTCGATCTGTAACTTCGGGTACAGAGTATTCTGTAGGAAAAAGGCTTTGGAGTGTTTGAAACTCCCAAACGTCGAAGTCCCAAAGTAGATCACAGTCATCGATCATGAGGGATGCGTGGCGCTCGATTTGTAACTCCGAGTACGGAGTACTTCGTGGAGAAAATAATTTGGAGCGTTCGAAACTCCCAAACGCCGAAGTCCCGAAGTGAATTAGGGTCGTCAAAATCTCTAAGGACACACGGTGTCGGATTGTGAACTTCAGAGATTTGCCACTCCGGAGGATTCACACGGTGGTTGTCTTGGCGCCTGTTGTCTTGGTGTCTGGTCATAGCCCGCGGTCATATGCGAGTATAGATGGATGGAAGAACCCGAAGAACTTTGGAGAGGATCTATGCCAGCTCTGAGCTCGGTTCGAAGCATGGAGACCATGGTTGGAAAGCTCTGGAAGAGCATAATGGAATAGAGACCCCGAATGGGGGTTTTGATTCTCCTAAGAAGAGCAAAATTTTGACGCCCCTACCATGGGTGTGTTACAAGGGGGGGTATCCATTAATTTTTGTTCCCCCCCTGGTGACATATGGGGGGGGGAAAGCCCCCTCACACCCCCCCTTCAAGAAATGGGTTCCAAAAGCAACTCAAATCAAGACCTCTAAATCAAGAAGATAATAAGGCTCCACAACCAACACTACCAACTTTGGGTAGCTTCCTAATCTTAGGAAACTTATTTTTTCTTTTTCTTTTAAAAACACATGCTCGCACACTTTAAAATATATGTAGGTCATGTTCTTGTCTACATAACTCTTTTGTTTGTCCTAGGAAAATTATAAAATCTACCTGATATTTATCATCTTCTCTTTTATTTTCTTTAGCGAATCTGGGCCAATAATTGCTCTACTTGTTGGGTTATCCAAACTTACCAGCGTGTTGCATTTTTTTCCATACAAGGCCTCAAATGGGTTCATCTTCAATGATGTCTGGTACCCATTGTTGTAAGCAAATTTGACTAAATGGATACAGTCTTCCAACTTCGATGGCTAGTCCATTACATACATTCTCAGAATGTTCTCAGATATCCTATTATTCCTCTATGTTTTCCCATCTGACTCTAGGTGATATGTTGTAATAAAATTTAAATTTGTCCCAAAGCCTTTAAACAACCCCTTCCAAAAATTTGATGTGAACTTGGGATCTCTATCATAAACAATTACCTTGGGAACTCCATGTAGCCTTGCAATTTCCTTCATGTAATTTTTTGCAATAATGCCTTCCTTGTGAGTTGTCTTCATCGGAACAAAATGTGTAGCCTTAGTTAATTTATCCACCACTACCATGATGGAATCATGATGCTTCAATGTTCTGGGTAGCTTAGTAATAAAATCAATTGTAAAAAATTCCTATTTCCACTTAGGAATGGGAAATGATTGTAGCAACCCAGGTGGATATCTATGCTCGGCCTTTACCTTTTGACATTCTAGACATATGGCTATATAATTAGCCACATGTTTCTTCATTCATAGCCAAAAATATTGGCTTCTTATAGCTGCACTTGATTTCTAATATGTTGGGTGCCCAACGTATGGCACATTGTGCATTTCTCTAAGCACTATATTTTTCCTCTCTCTAGAGTTTGACACATACACTTTGCCTTTGTACATGAGGACTCCATCTTCTTTCAGTTCAAAATCTTTAAATTTCTACTGAAAGTTACCTTGTTGTAATGTTTCTTTTATTTAAAAATAGTGTTGATCTGAATTTGTTGCCTCTAAAATTATGTCTTTTAAATTAGACATGTACATGCTAATGGTTCTAGCATGCATCTCGTGCACTCTCCTGCTAAGTGCATCAGCCACGTGGTTCTCTTTTCCCTTGGTTCTCCTACTAAGTAGATTTATATAGCAATCTATTATTTTGTGTCTATTAATTCTACCTTTTATAAGAAAAAGAATCTAGATAAAAAAAAATTGTCCCTACAATAGCTCATAACAAGATATTTACAGTCCGAGAAATGAAGGTAGTATCCTCCTGCTAGGAGACTTTAATGCTAGAAATATAACTAATTAAGTTATTATTTTAAGTAATGATTCCAACCCTAATCCTATATGGCTAGATGAGGACCTTATTTTAGCTAACAAATACAAAAGAAACTCTGAAGAATTAACTGAGAATTTGTTTGGTACTGAGCTAATCATACTTTGTAGTTCTCAAGATCTAATAGTTTGAAATGGTCTAATGAAGTGGTTGAAATCAAATAGGATGACTTGTATTCATGGGTTGGACAATAGTATCGTGGATTATGTGATATATGATATCCTTTTATACAACCAAATAGTAAATATTAGCCATTTAAATAGTTATGAGCCCAACTTTGATCATAGAACTTTAACCATAACTCTAAAATTTGTCATGCACAAAATCCCCATTGAAGAAAATTTGGCTATCCAAAGGCACTTGTTTTTCGACAAAAATAAAGCTGGTATTTTCTTAAAGGATTTAAATAGTGAATTAAATCTCCTATCATATAAGAACAATATTGAAGGCCTCTATCATATATTTACAACAACCCTTTTGACTTCCATTAACATGTTCTCTATCAAGGCGTTCTGTAAAAATAAATATACAACAACCAACCCTTGGTATGATAACGAGTGTAAAATTGCTAGAAAATCAACTAGGGGTGCTTCTAATGAGCCCTTAAAATACGATAACATAAATAGGTACAAATCCATAATTAAAATAAAAAATTGTACAATAAAAATAGAAAACAATAGAAACTTTTGCACCTATCTAAGCTATATCCTAAGAAATTTTGGGGTAAATTTTGACTCATAAAACTAAAGAAAATAATAAGATTCCCTCGAGGGACTGGAATTCCTACCTTAATTTTTTTTACAAAACCCATAATTCCATGGACAACATTCCAAACATTTCTACAAAGCGTGAAATTTTTTCGATAGAAGATATAGAGTTTGGGGTTAAGTGGTTCACAAAAGGGAATGCTAAGGACATCAAAGGCTATCAAGTTGAAATCTTAAAAATTGGAGGGCCTATCCTCATACGTCACGTACATAAGCTCTTCAATTTATTAGTCAAGCAAGGCTTTCCAAAACCCTAGATGCAATGCAAATCGATCCTAGGCACAAGAATCCCAATGGTAGCTAGCCTAGATAATCATTATGGCACAATAGGTCTAATTATGACGATATTCAGTGTAAGAATATTTAATGTAAACCCAACTTGAGGGATTTATTGGACCTTTGGGACCACTTGATCACTCCTTCATTTTTGGTTAACCACTTTAGTGATTTTTGGGATCTTCTTATAAAGATATGCCTCATTGTTTAAAGGTGTTTCTGAACACCACCATTCTTCTTGATACTTTGGCTCATCGTGAAATCATAACATGGTATCAGAGCAATTTGTAACCCTGCCCTATGGAAGTGATGTGCGGACCTATAAATACATCATAAGTAGTTCCATATGGTAGCAAATATCTGGAGATGACAAGGCAAATACAAGTTGTAAATAAAATATTTTTTCTAAATATCTTTTTTATTCCCAAATATAAAATGTAAGGAAAGATAGGAATAAAGTTTCCCACTGATTAGAGTGGATTCGGTTGCAGTTGTGTGTGTCATAGTACGAAAATTATGAAAACATGTAAGTGGTTTGTGAGTGAGTTGTTGAAAATGCAATGGAATACCTTCTAGTTCTTTGTATATGGGTTGCTACTTATTTCTATGTACAACATGAAGGCTCCATTAGTTGATTTTGGAAGGTTACTCTTATAGTATATATATATATATATATATATATATATCCCAAGGGTTAACTTAATTGGTATATTTTCTTGTGAAAAAGTTCATAGAGGTCTTGGGATCAAATTCCATCAAGTCCCTTGGGGTTATCTATGAAACACACAGGGTTGGGTTAGGCACAATGGCTCTCATGGAAACCCATAAAGGCTCTAGCATGAACTGTCCAAGGGCTTTTCCATGTTTGGATTAACCCTGGGAGTTATCCAAACTTTCCTTACAGAGGGAGATAATCTAGAAAATTGCTATAGCTTTCGGGTATATGACATAGCCTCTTCTAGATCTATTGTCTGAGGTTGAAAATGTCTTCTAAAAATATTATTTTTAAGATCCAAGGGTTATCTTAATTGGTATATGCTCTTGTGTGAAAGCTTATGTAGGTCTTGGGATCAAATCCCATCGAGTCCCTTAGGGTTACTTGTGAAAGGCACAAGTTTGGGTCAGGCACATTGGCTCTTGTGGACATCTGGAATGGCTCCAATGTGAACTATTTAGGGACTCATGCATGTTTGGAATTGTTATACCCCATTCCTAGGGATAACTAAGGAGATGATGTCTCAAGGACCTCAGGTTGAAGACATGGAGTACCGAGAGGCAAATGAGCAGGAAGGGGCCCCTATCATACCACACATCACCATCTGATCAATGGCAGCAACATCCACCACACCCAGCTTGGCCCATAGAGGACTGTTATCCCCGATATTTAAGGATAACTAGGAGATCATGTCTCGAGGCCCACAGGTCCTAGACATGAAGTACCGAGAGAAGGATTGACCTGAGCATGGCCCTGGAGGGCCCATCCTTCTTCTTCTTCGCCAGACTTGTCCTGTCAGCAGCAACAGCTTCCATCACCATCAGCTTGGACTTGCATCAGAGAGGACTCTTGCTCCATGAGGTAATTGGTCCGAGGTATCATGGTATGTGTCGTGTTTGATCGTTATAACCTTATTATATATGAATTAGGTTCCTTTCATTTTGATGACTTCTTGGATCTTACACTAATCCAATTGACCATTGTTGGGGTGATTGATGGGGTGACTTAGCAAGCTTATATTCATGGGTTTTGGTTAGCCACCAAGGGGGATTTGCAGAGCCATCGTTTTGCTCCCACCATTCTATCATTTTTCATCCTATCTCCCTCACATCTATCCCATTCCCCTAGTCCGGCCATTAGGATGACCTTTTGAGGGTTACACTTTGTCTTGTGGGAAGAAGGGGCTAAAGGCCCAAGGGGTAAAAGCAGCTGGTAAAAGATAAAATCCATAGGAAATAAAACCTAGAGATGCTTCG
>ML788264.1:27180-43406 GCA_009831015.1 Picea engelmannii | reverse complement strand
CTTGCTTAAGCAACACCAGAATGAGCCTCCTCCCCTTAGGGTTTTGACTTTGTGGCCCTGCCATTGCAGCACTAGAAAGCCTAACCCTCTTGTCCTTAAATTTAGATTCTCCCGAGACTTTAGCCTTGCTCCTTAACTCCATTTACCCTAAGGCACTAGTCTAGAACTCCAACGTTGAGCCTATTGTGCTAAAAGAACACTCTCAAACCTCTTAAATTTGAAACCCTACTAACCCTAACGTCTCACTAACCCTAATTTAATGATGACGTCATGCCTGGTTTAAGCTCTTGGCTGGTATAGAAGTTGCGGCTAGGTCATCTAATGATAGGCATTGATGTGTAGATAATTTTCATTGGCCTTTTTTGCAAAACGTCCACCTCATTGTCTACCAAACTAACCCTAGAATAAGGCTGACGTCACCTCTAGTATAGTGACGCAACACTCTTGTATTGAATGAGCAATTGATGATATTTTATGATAGCTTAAAGATTGATTTTATACATTGAATATTATGTCATTTCCAGTATTTATTGAGAAGTAACAAGTCATAGTCATTTTTGCAATCATTGACTTCGTCAATAATTACTGCCATTTATGCTCATTAAAGGTTGATAGTCATGAAGTACTAACCACTGTTGCACATTTTAGTTTTATTGTTGCCTTGTCTCACAAACAGGTGCCTATTCTTTGGAATACCTTCATTTTGACTATCTTCTTGGCAGTAATCTGTGAAGGGAACACCTACTTTGACCTTTTAGGCCTTAATCTCTTGATCCTTTTCCTTTCAATACCCCAGATTACTAGGGACGTCTCCCTTGGGATTAGCCACCCTGAATAGAAAGAGCCCCCCATCGAGGTGACAGTGGGTGGGGAAGCTCCTGTTACGCCAGTTTGACCTTTACTTTTAAGCTACCTGACCTTGACTACAAACTGAGGGATAACAAGGACAACATGTCTTGTTTCATGAGGTAACAAGTCTAGTATCGTGGTAAGTGTCATTTTAATATTTGAAGCATTTGAACATGTTGCAAAGGATCATTTCTTGATTTTGAAAACATTTTCTTGGAAATTATGTTTTTTTCCCTATTTCACCATGGTGAGTGTCACGGTTTCCTATTAAGTGGCCACCCTCAGGAAAAGGGTTTCTACTGGGGGGTCTCCTTGAAGGGTCATCGTATCATTCCGCCTCACACTTACCACCTTCCATTACTTCTTCTCCTTCATTTCCCAATCTTTTAGGTTTTCGGGCTTATTGACCCAAGAAGGGCATGTACCTCATTTCATGGGAAGACTAGGCTCAAAGGTGCATTGGAAAAAACATCATGCAACAAAATCTCACCCTAGGATCCTGAGAGCAATGAAATGCCTCTCAAAAAATGAGGGACCCATAAAATAAATAACTAATTGATCAATGATGCTTTCAAAGGTAGAGCGTATGTGGGCTATGCATTTCCTTTTAGTGCCCCTTATTGTCTTCAACTTGGAAACACATGCAAACTGAATGGCTAATAAAGGGCTTGGAAAAATATTCTTTAAAAATAAAAATAGGAAAAGGATGTGGCCATCCCTCAACAAAGGAACCCATAAATGAGACAATATGAGCCCTTGTATGTCATGAAACCCCATACCTAGAATTCTAATCCCATCCACCTCACATTCACCACATAAACTAGAAAGGATTGTCTTTGGGAGCATCCCCTACTCGAGGAATTGGTTCACCTAATAGGGCATTATGGCACCCCTCCCATATCTAAATTTGGCAAGTTGTACAAGGTCTTTGAGCATTTGTTTATTTTGAAAAGGGGGGATTTAATGCACATCTTTGGGTGGTTCTTTTATTATATATGGCTTACTTGGCATGATACTTGTGACTTGTGGACCCTTGGAGGGCATACTTGTTTGTCTTTATAGGTCCTCGATAGGTGAAAGCTTGATCGTGAAGGCACAAGGTCACTTGGACCTTCATTGGGGAATGAAGCCCATAGGTTGGATGATCTACCCCCTCTCCCTGGACACATGGGAAGAGGAACATTTCCTTTGAAAGAACTTGGACACCATGAGATGACCATATTCCAACTCATTGCACCCCAACAATGGCCATGGAAGGCCTAAAATGCCACACCTTATGCCCTAGACGTCACATGGGTTTAAGGTTTTAATGGGGTTCCTCATGGTTGATGGTGATGGTCATGGTTTGATGGAGAGAGAGACACTTGGCACATTCTATAGAACTTGGTGGCATGATTTATGGCCTTTGGAGGTCCAATGTTCTTCATCTAAGGTCAAAACGTCTCTCCTAGAGGCCTAACATCACCCTTTAGGGCATTACGTCATCCCTAAAAGGGGAAATTTATTTTGTGATTTTGTAATTTTGAATTATAAAGGGAAAATAGAGGAGGTTGAACTCCCTAATTTGTTGTTGACATTTGGAAAAGTGGACAGATGGGTTTTAGGTGACCTAATATAAATAGAGGTCACCCCATTTGTCATAAAAACATAACTCACTTGAGAATTACATACTGTATGGCTGAAATTTTTGCCCTACTTGGGCATTTTTCTCTATCTCTCTCTTGAACCTCTCTTGTAGATGCTAGTACTTGTCTTTTGGTGAAGGAAGCTAAGGCACTATATCTTGGATGTCTTTTTCTTGCTATTGTGGTGGAATATTCTTGCTAAAAGAGGGTTTCTTCATGCTTTTTCTTGGAATTGGTAAGGAATTTATGCATTAATTGTGTCTTTCTCTTCTTGTTTCAAGCTAGATTTGTATGAACCATTGGAGGAGTATAAAGGAATACACCCTCCACTAAGATCTATCATTATTGTTTTGAATAAGCTACTTTGCAAAGGTTGCTAGGAGGAGTAAAAAGGCTTACACCCTCCTAGATTTACCTTGCTAGGTTTTGTTTTCTATAGGGAGTAAAAAGGATTACACCCCTAGAGAAATAAAAAACCCTATCTCTTACACAAGAGACTCCATAACCCAATTGGCAAGGCACTAGTCTCTTTTGCATTGGAGATATAAAATGATTGCATTGGTATGCGTGAATTGTTGAGATATTGCAATTGTTTAAGTTGGAATTGATTCTATATGCTATAAGCTTTCTTGTTCCCTAGAGGCATCTAGTTTAGCCAAGTAATTATATTTGCTGTTAAAAATATTGCTACAGCCATTAGGGCTTCTGAAAAATAACTTTTTCATCATCTATTTCTCACTAATCTACCGCTGAAATTCACTTGTAAACCTTGGTTATTGTTCCACTTGTTATTGGCTAATTATTGGGTGGTTTACTTGTTGATTTCTTTGGCTATATCTTGTTGTTGTAGCAATTTTTTGCTACAGCCACTTGGCTGTCATAATAACCTGCTAATAACACTTAATAAACAACCCTAAATATCATCAAAGTCTTGGCTAAATCATTGGAAGTTTAACTAGTTATTTCTAGATTTATTTCCAACACTTTGTACTTGATTTTTTATGGTTAGATTTGCAGCGATTGATATCATTTGTTGCTGATTTATACATTCATATACTCCTGCAATTTTGGGACAGCAAGGTTTCTTTCTGATTCTCCATTTCTTAAAGGCTTGGTTTTTCATCTTTTGTCTTGTTTCGGGCATGGCTAACATTGTTTTGCAGGTACTCAACACTTGGCAACCATTTGTCCCTTCACAAGACTTGTATTAAAGCCTTTATCCATCTCCAAGCTTGACCTATAGGGGTATTCATCATCATTATATCACTTTCCATCTCAATCCCCCTCGGGTCACCGAGATCCCCCCCTTGTGGTGATTTCATCATCACTAAAGTGAGGGGAGTGTCTATCTAAGGTGACAGTGAGTAGGTACTCTCGTAGTTGTCTCACCTTTGTGACTTGGGTTGGGCTTTGGCCAAGCTACAATCTGTGCGATAAAATTACTAACCTTGGCATTTATCTCTTCTTTCCTCATAGGGGGAGATAGGCTAGAAAGCTTCTATAGCCTTTGGGTATATGATGTAACCACTTGTAGAACTATTGTCCAAGGTTAAAAGTGCCTCTTTTTTTATTTGAGCCCAAAGGGTTAGCTCAATTGGTTGTAGCCAATCGTGTTGGGTATTTGGCTAGTTTTGTCTTTGTGGGTGCCCAGATAAAACCCCCCTAGGTTAGGTACACTAGTCTATGCCAACATGTTTACTAGGGATTCCATCCATGAGTGTGGGGAAGCATCCTTTGGGTTTCCCCGTGAGTTTTTTTTTAACACACACACACACACACACACATATATATTACATGTGGTTCATGGAACCAAATACCGGTACTTGCTATGTCCATGGAAAACCCCCCTAAAATCCACGAGAGAACATGAGAAGGTCGAGCATTTTCAGAATATTGGGGGATCAACAACAAGAGCATCATATAGACCCATTTAAGGGCATCACATGTCACTTACAAGGAATTGGACATGGATGGGGAGGGTAACAACCATTCCTCCCAACCACCCAAGCTACATCCAATGGANATATATATATATATATATATATATATATATATATATATATATATAACGCCATAAATATGTCACAAACAATATATGATGACATGAATAACAATAGAGAATTCATATCTATTTGCTCTAAATACTTCACATCTCTTCGAGAAGACTATGGATGATTCCTTTAGTGTACCCCAACTACACAACAAAAGTTTAGCAACATTGTTTGTGCAATATTGGAGATTGAAGGCACTATTATGTTGATCACACTTATTGGGTGAATTCAATGTCCTAGATAATTCTCTTTGAAGTAGTTCACACACCAAGTTCTCATAATAGGTTTCGCAATGTGATCTTGCATTTATCTCATTTGTTGATGGAGAGGTTCCACATTCATATTTGACCAAACTTTTCGGTGTGATTGTAAATACATGTAAGAAAAGTATTTGAAAAGTTCCACATTCATGTTTGACTAGACTCAGTATGAAAAGTAAGAATTCAGGGTTTTATCTAGGAAACAACTATGGTATTGTTCTATGGCTTCTAAAAGTTTATCTTAAATTGATTTGTTGTGATTAGAATTGGAGTTGGTGTTCCGGAACATGTCCCTGACTCACTTCCCTTGAATCCACATAGAGGGAAAATAACTAGTAACATAGTAACCTTGAGATATAGGTATTATTCATGCTTAAAGTTCCTCTATTCATGGAACCTTTCCTCTTTGACCTGGTACAAAATTATTGGATGCATAATCTGTGGTAAGAATGTTTTATTCTATTCTTCAACATCAATCCAATAGTCTAAGTGGAAGTTATATCTACATCACTGTATTGAGTTCCCTAGTGTGATGTCCTTGCAGAGAACAAATCCATCTGGAGGGTATATTTTTATTGGATAGAATCTCCTACCATTCTCATTGCTTCATGTTAACACCTAGATTGGATTTCTTCAAAAACCAACTTGAGTGCCATCCCATTTTGTTCGTGGGTAAATTATGGGATGGATTGGTTGGTCCATCCATTAATGTGGCATCGATGGTTCATGAGTGTCTTTTCAGACTTGACACATGGTCACATGTTTTTTTATTCAAGGGTTGTTGGTAGGACATGTTCTTGAGCAAGTTACATATATATACATGTACATTTGATGGAAAGAGATTAAGTGAAGCAGGTGACCCATACTTGCAAGTTCAATGTATTATTTAAAGCAGGTATGGGATGTCAAAGACCTCCAAAGGGTATGGTCAGGTTGGTTTTTACATACTTATATTTTTTGGGTTTTGATCGTAGATTTGGATACCCTTTAAGGGGATGTGCATAGAGTTCAAATTTTAGGCAAATTTGAGAATTTGTTATTTTTAGTAGTTTCTGAAAGTGGTTTGATTGATAGGATGATTACATACTTGAGGATCTAATTGAGAGATTTGATTTTGGTTTGAGTTTTAGATAATTCTGAGGTTGTGCTATTTTTAGTAGGGTGACTGGACTTTTGGATACCTAATATGGCATGCATTTCCAATGTCATATTTCAAACCATTATGAGCACTTCGAAGTTCTAGTGATTGGTTGTGATTTGGCATGGTTGAGAGGGTCTTGGTGGGTCCACATTAGGTGTACTTGCTATTTTGGGTCATTGAGAGCCTTGAGAGGTTTTCATGTGACGTTACTTCGAGAGCAATTGGCCTAGAGGAGCCTTTCATACTATTTTTATGAGCTTACAAGCTAATTCTTGTTTTTAAAGTTTTTCCTTCTTAAAATCAACGTAACCCAAAATGTGCATATGAGGGAGGAAAAATATTGGCATGAGTCGAATTGGGCTTGTGGTTTTCACGTGAGAGAGGGGTGTCGAGATTATGGTTTTCACGGAGGATTAGGTTGTTAGTCTCTGATCCACGACAACTAAATGAGTGTCACCATGGCTAGCCATACTAGAACCAAATCGAAGGGTCAATCTAAATCAAGAGGTCGTTCTCTAGTAGTTGAAAATTGATGGACAGGTTTACGCTAGACAAGCTCATTCAAGGGAATGTTCTCCCTTGGAATTTGTTCCACTAGATTGGTGGGATTTGGAGTGGTCTCCTAATGTCATTGTTTCATTGAATGATAAGTTGGCTTCGATTTTGGTTCCTAAAGTTGCTCAAAATGAAGAATGGCCTCCATTGTGGTGGAACAATCCAATGGGATCCACATTCGGTAATCAATATTTGGTTGTATGTTTAGATTATGATAAAGAATCATAGATGATGTTGAAAAAACCTATATCTCAGATTGAGGGTTTTACCTTGGTGATGACTTCCTCAGTTTTGCAGCTAGAGGGAGAGGTTAAATTTTTTGAAGCTCAACTAGACTCTATTAGGATTGATGGGAATCTATTGATTGAAAGTAACGAGGCACCTACTTCGAATCATGTTGCTTCCCAGGTCTCGACAACTGAAAAAATTGAGATCCCTACCCCCAAAAACAATGTGGATGTTGGTGAAAGTGATTTTAATTTTTTCCTAGCTAGTAATAAGGAGTATGTAGAAGTGAGGCAGAATTTAGAACATCGTGGAGTGATCCTGTATTTACTTCACTACATGCTGGATGAGGAGACCTTCAACAAATGGTGTTTTTTGAACTAAGAGATGAAAGGAATTTCTTTGAATTCATACTAGGGATTGGGATATGTTATTGTTCAAACTCTTGCCAAGGGAAAGTCACGCCCTATGAGGGAAAGTTTGGGGCAATGGAAAAGCAAGCCACCCACTGTCACCTCCATGGCCTTGCTTCTACTCTTCAAGGCTAGGGCTTCTAACCTAAGTAGGGTTTTCCTATATGGTCAAACTAAGTCCTATTGTTGCAATCAGGACGGATGAGGACAAGGGCTTAGGTTGAATAAGGTTGACTTTCAAATGCATGGCCCAAAGAAGCATGAAAAGATAACACTACAAGGAAGATGAAAGCTTGCTTATAAAATTATTTCATTGTAGCACATCAATGGACCATTATTCTTCATTCATTGCCACAAAACAACCACCAACAACTTGCAATGTAAAATTTCAATGGACAACTTTCTATTAAAAGAGCATATGTGTGTCATCAAATCATATCCATGAGTGCATCAGCAAAGTCATAAGTACAAGTATTCCTGGCACAACATAATCATAATATGGATTGATATTAACAATAGACGTAGGAAACTATATTTGCATCCATTCATCAATATAACAGAAATATATGTGCCATGAATATATAATTGAGTGTTGGGTTGTAACTTACTCAACCTCCATTTTGAGTCCCATTACTAACCATTTTCATCTCAGATACCACTCTGTAACGTACCCAAATCCATTGTTGACCCACATTACTACTAAATAAAATGACTAACTATAACTCCAATATCGATTTAAATGCGGAATAATACATATCATGACATACAAGTTCATGAAGTTGTCCATAATTATTAAAAACATGAATGCAATTTATTTAAACATGTGCAACAACAATTAAACACACACAACAACATTCAATCACATAAAACACAGATTCAAATGTGGCATTTACACACAATGTATATCAGTAAATAAGATGAAACTCATAGTGAAATGCACAACAATTAAACTTGACATTCAACATAAACACAATGAATATCAACACTTATCTTTGCAAATATGCAACTAGCTACATAGGACAAATATTCCATCCAAGTATAGACTTTTTCCTCAAGTTCTCAACAACAAGTCACCCTCGATCTGGGGCTAAGAATTCACAAGAAATGGTGTCTTCTAAAGGTGTATACCATCCACTCACAACAACTAAATTCCTACAACCCTTCCAATCCACCAACTCTCTTTTCCCTCAATCTACACAACCCAAGGATTGGGATCCCCTTCTTGACCATGAAATCCCTTGGGCTATCCCACTTCCCTCTAGGGCTCAAGTAGAGGTCAGATAGGAAATCTCTCAGTCAGGGACTCCAAGAAATCTAGTTGTAACAGGAAATTGAACAACAACAACTATTTTCTAACTCCCCATACATTTCCCTTCTATTTTCCCAACTATATAAATTGCCCTCTTTGCCCATCAAATTTTCATTTTCTCCCATGCATATTGAATTTCCCAATTCCCAAGGTTGATTGTACTCAGAACCATGCTTTCAATAACTAGGTGAGGTGACTTTTCCCACCAACCCCTCACATGCATTCAATGATTGGGCTTTGGAACACTCAAAAAGGAAATAGAGGGTTCATAGTAAAATAATTTAGAAAGATGGCCTTGTATTAATAGACATGTATAATTCCCCCTTGGACCCCCCCCCCCCCCTCCTTCTTGTGGAAACTTAGCCCCCATGTTTCCATTCGTGTTCGTCTGTAGCTAGTGATATATTTTATTTATTATTTTCAATAATCAATGTTTACATATTACATCACTTGGATCGTGACCATACATCATATTTATAATATAAATCACTAATTTGGGGATTAAAAATGGGGATGTTACATTCCCCTCCGCCTACAATTTCCATTATCCTCGGTGCACATCACCATACAATTTCACATATTTACATACAATTTTTTATTTTTTTTACATCAAAATACTTGATAATTCCACATCTTGATGACTCTCGCAATAATTTTAACATCCCCGCTACTAAACCCATAAATTTTTTTGATACCATTAATTTAAATACAACAAATCTTGTTAAAAACGCATGTATGTTAAACAACAATAATTTAAAAACATGAATATAACTAATCTACTCCCATACAACAACATATAATTGATTTCAAACACTGAGTTAATGCACAACAAATTAAACCATCATTGTAACTTAGACACAAGATAAAAGACTTATCTTTTTATAACAGTTGTGCAACCAGCTACAGGGGATAAACATTCCACCCAACAATAGACTTGTTGTTCCAAATCTCAACAACAAGTCACCCCTAAGTTGGGGCTAGGAAACCATAAAAGAGGTTGTCTCTCCACATTCCACTCACAACTCAATTTTCCCACAATCCATTTTTTTTCCTATAGTTATCCCAATTCCTCTAGTTATCTTCCTCTCAACGTTCCAAACGCAAGGAATGTACACCCTTCTCTGCAAGAAAACCCTTAGGTTGTACCATTCTTTTATTAGGGATTCCAACATAGGTTGTCCAGGAATTTCTCTGTTAGGGATTCCAGGGATGTCGGCTACTAGGAAAACGACCAGCAACAAGCTTACTGCTCTAGTGAAAACTCTCCCACAAGGAGTTCACTCTACAGGCCTGACAACCTGCCTCTTTTAGAAGCCTAAAAACTTGCTTCGTTAGTCTTCAAAAACTCCAAACAACTACTAACATGTCCACCATTGTTTCCTCCAAGCTCCAACACTCTGCTCCCTCTTGTTGTTCCCAAAATCTGCCTGTAAAAATTTCCCCCTCTTGCCATACAAATTTCCATTTTCCCCCAATAGTTGACTCTCACTCTCCCCAATGTTGATTGTACTTTAGCTCCATGCTCCCCAATAACTATGGGATGTGACTCCTCACACCCACCCACTTACATGTATTCAATGATTGGGTTCTCATACACTCTAGGGAAAATTAGAAGGTTCATTCAAACAATAAAAGCAGGAAAAAGGTTTGGGATTTAAACTCATGAATAAAAACCCTCTTTTAGACCCCTCCTCTCTTATGGATAACTCAACCCCCATATCTCTTTCCATGTCCATATACAACTGGTATCACATTTTTATTTCTAAAATCTGGATATACAAGTTCACATATTATATCGCTTGGCTTGCAACCACATATCATATCTACATTATACATTACTAAACTGGGGATTATAGTACGGATGTTACATTCTCCCTCCCCTACAATTTTGCATTGTCCTCGGTGCACAACACCATGCTAATATGCATGTACAAATTTTACATCATAATACTAAGAAAATAAATTTCTACAAATTTCACAACTCCAACAAGAATTCGAACCATAATCTCTTGCTCCTCTAGCTTGCCTGACCCAAGGAATGTAGCCCCTTCTCTGTGCGTAGGTCCTCAGGTTGTACCATTATTTTATTAGGGATTCCAACATAGGTTGCCCAAGAAAACTCCAATATGTGGTTACGTGAACTCTAGCTTCCCAAAATGGAGTCTTGCATTCGTTTATTCCATTTCCTTCAAAATTGACAAACAATTGTGGGTACTCCTCCTACATGGTCTCCTTGTTCTCCCACGTAGCGTCTTCAGGAACGTAATAAGATCATTGGACCTTTACCAGGCCGAAGATTTTTTCTTGAGCACCTTGACTTTCCAGTCCAGGATTCACACTGGTTCCACCCAGAAATCCCCTTCGTGTTCCACCTGGATCACAGTCCAATCAATTATGTGGTTAGGATCATGCACATATTTCTTCAATAATGACACATGAAAAACATGATGAAATCTCATGGATGTAGACAATGCAAGCACATATGAAATTGGTCGTATATTCTCCAAGACTTAAAAATGCCCATAATATCTCACTTAAAACTTTGGGCAGCTTCCCAATCTTAGTGAACTTCCTTTTTATTTTAATTTTAAAAACACATGCTCACCCTCTTTAAAATATATGTAGGTCATGTTCTTGTCTGCATAACTCTTTTTCATATCTTTGTAAACTTTTAAATTATACCTAATCTTTAACATCTTCTCTTCCATTTCCTTTAATAAATATGGCTCAATAACTGCTCTGCTTGCTAGGTTATCCCAACTTACCGGCATGTTGCATTTTCTGCCATACAAGGCCTCAAATGGGCTCATCTTCAATGATGTATGGTACCCATTATTGCAAGAAAAATTGACTAAATGGATTTAGTCTTCCCACTTCGATGGATGGTCGATTACATCCATTCTCAACATGTCCTCAATTATCTTGTCAGTCCTCTCTATTTGCCCATCTGACTTTGGGTGATATGTTGTACTGAAATTTTAAATTTGTCCCAAATATTTTAAACAACACCTTCCAGAAATTTGATGTGAACTTGGGATCTCTGTCGGAAACAATTGCCTTGGGCACTCCATGTAGCCTAACAATTTCCTTCATGTAAATTTCTTCAATATTGGTTTCCTTGTGAGTTGTTTTCACCGGAATAAAAGGTGCGGCCTTAGTTAATTTATCCACCACTACCATGATAGAATCATGTTGCTTCATTGTTCTGGGAAACTTAACAATAAAATCAACTGTAAGAACTTCCCATTTCCACTCATGAATGGGCAATGACTATAACAGCCCGGGTGGATATCTATGCTCAATCTTTACCTTTTGATATTCTAGACATATGGTTATGTAATCAACCACCTCTTTCTTCATTCATGGAAAAAAATATTGGCTTCTTACATTTGCAATTGATTTCTAATATCTTAGGTGCCCAACGTATGGTACATTATGCATCTCTCTCAGCACTGTGTTTCTTATCTCTCTGGAGTTTGACTCATATACTTTGCCTCTATACATGAGGACTCCATCTTATTTTAGTTCAAAATCTTTAATTTTTTGCTGAAAATTACCTTGCTATAATGTTTCTTTTATTTGCAAATAATGTTGATCTAAATTTGCAGCCTCTAAAATTATGTCTTTTAAATCAGACTTGTATACGCTAATGGTTGTACCATTCATATCGTGCACTCTCCTACTAAGTGCATCGACCACTTAGTTCTCCTGCTAAGTAGATTTATATGGAAATATGTTATTTCATGTCTATTAATTTTACCCTTTATAAGAAAAAGAATCTAGAAAAAAATTGTCCCTACAATAATTTAGATCAAGATAGTAACAGTCTCAGAAATGAAGTTAGTATCCTCCTATTAGCATACTTTAATGTTAGAACTGTAACTAGTTAAGCTATTCTTTTAAGTAATAATTCCAACCCTAATCCTCTATGGATAGATGAGGACCTTATCTTAGCTAACAGATACAAAAGATGTTGGTCAACTAAGAGGGTGGGGGTGAATCAGTTGTTACCGAGCTTAAACAATTATGCTTATTTTAAACTCTTTGCGGAGCACTGAATGACAATCACAATAATGCAGGGAAGTAAGCAATAGAACATTCAACATCATTCACACATATGAAATATACAGAGACAGATATTTCCTGAGGAAACCCATAAAGGGTAAAACCTCTTCTTCTTTATATGATAAGTAATCTTTACATTTTGTACATTATCATACTTATGAGCACCAACTCATAATGAGGCTACAACCTCTATTTTGCAAGCTGCAACTTGCTGCGAGCACCAACTCTCTGTTTTCTCTAGCACCTACTAGAAGGAAGCATCAACTCCCTGGTTTCTCTAGCACCCACTAGAAGGAAGCACCAACTCCTTGGTTTCTCTAGCACCCACTAGAAGGAAGCACCAACTCCCTGGTTTCTCTAGCACCCACCAGAAGGAAGTAACAACTCCCTAAGTGTTCCAGCACCAACTAGATGGAAGCACCAATTTCTAGTCACACATGCACCAACCTGTATAACAGAGAACAACAGTTCTCCCTTGCACCACCCTGCCACCCTGGTTTCTCTGGCTGCAACCAAATGGAAGCTACAACTCCCTGTGTTCAAGCACCCACTTGAACCTCTGAGGACAAAAATCCTCCATAGCACTTCCCTACCACCCTGAAATATAAATCTTTGCTACTGAAACTTATTACAGTGATATAATGTTCATCAATGGCTTACCAGTCTCATCACTGTTCTGCTACACTGCTATGATCTCCTATATCAGTGTCTCTCTGCCTGCATCTTCTTGCACTTTATGATCTTCTACTCTTCTCTACAAGTGCACATCAACCTTCTTTTACTGTCTCAGCTATGCATCTCTGTTCTTTGCTTCTGCTGTGCTTTATGCTCTGTGTCTTATTTTTATTCTCTGAATTATGCCTCTTCTGTGTATTTCAGCTCCTGCCCACAGCATGCCATTTCCCCGTGTGTAATTCCTCTTTCCAGCAGCCCCCATCTCTTCTTTGTTCTGCCTTCTTTTAGTCTCTGTGCACCTTGTGCATACCATCTATGCAATGCTTCTACATCCTCTTCATGTCGAGTGCTCCGCCTGATCATCATTGCAACTCTTCAGCTTCTTTGGCTGTTAAACCCATGTGTCCATCATCACTGGGTGTTATACTGAGATTCCTTCACCTCTCCAACAGTCGAGACTCTTTGTCTTCTCTGTCATAGTCGAGCTCATCCTCTCTGTTGCAGTTACAATCTTCAACGCTCTTCCATTTGTCAATCACCTCTATGAACAGTCTTCATTCCACTGGCAGATTCCTTGAGACTCTTCAGTTTCTCTGGCGATCACCCTCAAGTCTCTTCGAGTCCTCTGGCAGAAAAAATCAGTCGTTTCTAGCAGTTACACTGTGAACCTCCAAAAACCGCATCAACAACTGAATCGCCACTGATCGATTAACTGTGAAGAGAAACAGTAGCCCTTCGATCATATTCCCGAATAACCTGCACCATTGGATCATAAATGATGGGTCTCGCGCTTATTTCACCATTTCGCAATTCGACATTTCGACATTCCTGTGGTGAGGCATCTCGTCTCTCCAAGTCGCGATCTTCGAAATGGAGATTAGCTTCATGCTACCTCCTCCCTTGAGCCTTCGTCGATGTGACCATAGGTTATGACCAGGGGCCAATTCTGAACACGCATTTTGCATTTCGCGTTTCGGGGATTCTGTGATGAGTCGTCTCGACTCTCCATGTCCCAACCTCTGAAATGGAGCTTGTCTCTTCAAGCTCTTCTCTAAAGCTCTTTGACGATGTGACCATTGGCGGTGACCAAGCGCTTATCCATATAGCGCTTTCGCAATTTCACATTTCGGCACTTCGGGACTTCTGTGATGAAGAGTCTTGACTCTTGACTCCTCCAACTCCCGGTATCCGAAACTCTACTTGATGTGCCTGTTTCGGGATTTTCGGCGTTTCACATTTCGTCACTTCGGGACTCCTGTGATGAAGAGTCTTGACTCTTGACTCCTCCAACTCCCGGTATCTGAAACTCCAGTTGATGTGCCTGTTTTGGGATTTTCAGCGTTTTGCATTTCGGCACTTTGGGACTCTTGTGATGAAGAGTCTCGACTCTTGACTCCTCCAACTCCCGGTATCTGAAACTCCAGTTGATATGCCTGTTTCAGGATTTTCGGCGTTTCGCATTTCGGCACTTCAGGACTCCTGTGATGAAGAGTCTCGACTCTTGACTCCTCCAACTCTCGGTATTCGAAACTCTGGTTGATGTGCCTATTTCGGGATTTTCGGCGTTTCGCATTTTGGCACTTCAAGACTCCTATGATGAAGAGTCTCGACTCTTGAATCCTCCAACTCCCGGTATCCGGAACTCTGAAATGGAGTCTTTGTTTCTGATACCCGAAATGGAATTTAGCTTCTGATCTTGCCATGCAATCATTGTTGTGCTGCTGGTCGTGATCTTTGCCATCAATGACAAACACACATACTCTGCACTCTGCGTGCACCTCTGCACTATCTCTTCTGGTCTTCATGAGATTTCTCTGTTGCGTCTTCCCAAAATACTTCTGGTGCCGGCCTGGCACATTATACCTGTACTCAATCCATCATCGTTGTTGTACTTGCCATCAATGACAAGCATACGCTGCCTGTAAAACATGCCAACAATCTCCCCCTTTGGCATTGATGGTAACAAAGGCACCCAGACCTGTTCTTTTCTCCCCCTTTGACATCAATGTCAAAGAAACATGCTCCCCCTGAGTTGTTGCAGTATTTTTCGGAGGTATCAGATATTCAATCAATACAAACTCCCCCTAATAGGATGGAATCTCTTAGGTGTGAGACGGGATGACACCCAGCTTCTGTCGGAGATATTCAAATGATGTCTTGGCTAGGGGTTTAGTAAAGATGTCTGCAATTTGTTCTGTGGTTGGAATGTAATGGACTTGAACAATCTGATTGGTGACCTGCTCTCTCATTAAATGGTATTTTATGGGAATATGCTTGGTCTTGGAGTGGAATACATGATTCTTGGACACACTGATGGCACTAGTGTTATCATAATGAATTGGGATCGGTGCAGCATATTTTACCTCCAAGTATGCAAGTGTCTGAATCATCCATAATACCTGAGTGCAACAGGTAGTAGAAGCAATGTACTCTGCCTCTGTAGTTGATAAAGAAATGGAACCTTTCTTTTTACTCAACCATGCTACTAGAGAATCTCCTAAGAAGAACGCACCTCCACTCATGCTTTTCCTTTCATCCATGCAGTTAGCCCAATCGACATCTGAGTAGACTAATAATTGAAAATTCTGATTCTTAGGATACCATAGGCCATAGTTCATTGTTTCTTTCAAATATCTGAATATTCTTTTGACAGCCAGCAAATGACTCTGTTTAGGTGCAGACTGATATCTTCCTACCATTCCAACAACATGCATTATGTCTGGGCGAGATGTTGTGATGTACAACAAGCTGCCTATCATTGACCTATATGAACTTTGATCAACATCAGGTGAGTCATCATCCTTGCTTAATTTGCATCCAGTAACCATAGGTGTGCCCACAGGTTTAGAATCTTCCATTTGGAACCTTTTCAACATTTCTCTTAGATATTTTTCTTGAGAAATGAACATCCCTTTAGACCTCTGAGTAATTTGCAGACCAAGAAAAAATGACAGTTCACCTATCATAGACATTTCAAACTTAGACTCCATGGCAGAAGCAAACCATTGTACCAATGAATCCTTATTACATCCGAAGATGATGTCATCTACATAGACCA
>ML788264.1:12917-23998 GCA_009831015.1 Picea engelmannii | reverse complement strand
AGAGACAGATATTTCCTGAGGAAACCCATAAAGGGTAAAAACCTCTTCTTCTTTATATGATAAGTAATCTTTACATTTTGTACATTATCATACTTATGAGCACCAACTCATAATGAGGCTACAACCTCTGTTTTGCAAGCTGCAACTTGCTAAGAGCACCAACTCTCTATTTTCTCTAGCACCTACTAGAAGGAAGCACCAACTCCTTGGTTTCTCTAACACCCACTAGAAGGAAGCACCAACTCCCTGGTTTCTCTAGCACCCACTATAAGGAAGTAACAACTCCCTAAGTGTTCCAACACCAACTGGATGGAAGCACCAACTTCCAGTCACACAGGCACCAACCTGTATAACAGAGAACAACAATTCTCCCTTGCACCACCCTGCCACCCTGGTTTCTCTGGCTGCAACCAAATGGAAGCTACAACTCCTTATGTTCAAGAACCCACTTGAACCTTTGAGGACAACAGTCCTCCCTAGCACCTCCCTACCACCCTAAAATATAAATCTTTGCTACTGAAACTTATTACAGTGATATAATGTTCATCAATTGCTTACCAGTCTCATCACTGTTCTGCTACATTGCTCTGCTCTCCTGTATCAGTGTCTCTCTACCTGCATCTTCTTTCACTTTTTGATCTTCTGCTCTTCTCTACAAGTGCACCTCAGCCTTCTTTTACTGTCTCATCTATGCATCTGTGTTCTTTGCTTCTGCTGCGCTTTATGCTCTGCGTCTTATTTTTATTCTCTGAATTACGCTTCTTCTTTGTATTTCAACTCTTGCCCATAGCATGCCATTTCCCCGTGTGTAATTCCTCTCTCCAGCAGCCCCCATCTCTTCTTTGTTCTGCCTTCTTATAGTCTCTGTGCACCTTGTGCATACCATCTGTGCAATGCTTCTGCATCCTCTTCATGTCGAGTGCTCTGCCTGATCATCATTGCAACTCTTCAACTTCTCTGGTTGTTAAACCCATGTGTCCATCATCACTGGGTGTTATACTGAGATTCCTTCGCCTCTCCAACAATCGAGACTCTTTGTCTTCTTTGTCATATTCGAGCTCATCCTCTCTGTTGCAGTTACAAGCTTCAACGCTCTTCCATCTGTTAATCGCCTCTATGAACAGTCTTCATTCCACTGGCAGATTCCTTGAGACTCTTCAGTTTCTCTGGCGATCACCTTGAAGTCTCTTCGAGTCCTCTGGCAGAAACAATCAGTTGTTTCTAGCAGTTACACTATGAACCTCCAAAAACTGCATCAACAACTGAATCTCCACTGATTGATTAACTGTGAAGAGTAACAGTAGCCCTTTGATCATATTCCCGAATAACTTGCACCGTTGGATCATAAATGATGGGTCTCGCGCTTATTTCTCCATTTCGCAATTCAGCATTTCAACATTCCCATGGTGAGGCATCTCATCTCTCCAAGTCGCGATCTCCGAAATGGAGATTAGCTTTGTGCTACCTCCTCCCTTGAGCCTTCGTCGATGTGACCATAGGTTATGACCAGAGGCCAATTCTGAACACGCATTTTGCATTTTGCATTTCGCATTTCGGGGATTGTGTGATGAGTCGTCTCGACTCTCCATGTCCCAACCTCCGAAATGGAGCTTGTCTCTTCGAGCTCTTCTCTACAACTCTTCGATGATGTGACCACCGGCGGTGACCAAGCGCTTATCCATACAACACTTTCGCAATTTCGCATTTCGACACTTCGGGACTCTTGTGATGAAGAGTCTCGACTCTTGACTCCTCCAACTCCCGGTATCCGAAACTCCGGTTGATGTGCCTGTTTCGAGATTTTTGACGTTTCACATTTCGGTACTTCAGGACTCCTGTGATGAAGAGTCTCGACTCTTGACTCCTCCAACTCCTGATCTCTGAAACTCCAGTTGATGTGCCTGTTTCGGGATTTTCAGTGTTTCGCATTTCGGCACTTTGGGACTCCTGTGATGAAGAGTCTCGACTCTTGACTCCTCGAACTCTTGGTATCTGAAACTCCGGTTGATGTGCCTGTTTTGGGATTTTCGACGTTTCACATTTCGGCACTTCGGGACTCCTATGATGAAGAGTCTCGACTCTTGACTCCTCCAACTCCCGGTATCCAAAACTCCGATTGATGTGACTATTTCGAGATTTTCAGTGTTTCACATTTCGACACTTCGGAACTCCTGTGATGAAGAGTCTCGACTCTTGACTCCTCCAACTCCCGATATCCGGAACTCCGAAATGGAGTCTTTGTTTCTGATACCCGAAATGGAATTTAGCTTCTGATCTTGCCATGCGATCATCGTTGTGCTGCTAGTCGTGATCTTTGCCATCAATGACAAACACACATACTCTGCACTCTGCGTGCACCTCTGCACTATCTCTTATGGTCTTCACGAGCTTGCTCTGTTGCGTCTTCCCAAAATACTTCTGGTGCCTGCCTGGCACATTATACCTGTACTCAAGCCATCATCGTTGTTGTACTTGCCATCAATGACAAGCATACGTTGCTTGTAAAACATGCCAACAAAAGAAACTTTGAAGACTTAACTGAGAATTTATTTGGTACTGAGCTAATCAAACTATGTAATTCTCAAGATCTAATAGTTTGTAATGGTATAACGAAGTAGTTGAAATCCAATAAGATGACTTGTATTCATAGGTTGGGAAATAGTATCGTGGATTATGTGATATATGATATCCTCGTATACAACCAAATAGTAAATTTTAACCTTTTAAACAACCATGAGCCCAACTCTGATAATAGACCTTTAACTATAAATCTAAAATTTGCCATGCACAAAAACCCCATTGAAGAAAATTTGGATAACCAAAGGCACTTCCTTTTTGACAAAAATAAAGTTGATATTTTCTTAAAGGATTTAAATATTGAATTAAATCTCCTATCATATAAGAACAATATTGAAGGCCTCTTTCATAGATTTACAACAACCCTTTCAATTTCCATCAACAAGTTCTCTATCAAGGTGTTGTGTAAAAACAAATATACAACAACCAAACCTTTGTATGATAACGAGTGTAAAATTGATAGAAAAGTCATTAGGGGTGCTTCTAATGAGCCCTTCAAATTTGATAACATAAATAGGTACAAAGACATAATTAAAAGGGGAAAATGTATCATAAAAATAGAAAGCAATATAAACTTTGCACCTATCTAAGCTATATCCTAAGAAATTTTGGGGTAAATTTTGACTCATAAAACTAAAGAAAATAATATGATTCCCTCGAAGGACTGGAATTCCTACCTTAATTTTTTTTACAAATCCCCTAATTTCATGGACAACATTCCAGATGTTTCTACAGAGGGTGAAATTTTGTCTATAGAACACATAGAGTTTGGGGTTAACTGGCTCATAAAAGGGAATTCTAAGGACATTGAAGTCTATCAAGTTGAAATCTTAAAAATTGGAGGTCCTATATTCCTCATCCCTTGTGTAGATAAGCTCTTCAATTCAGCAGTAAAGTAGGGTTTCCCTAAACCATAGATGCAAAACTTCATTGTACCTAATTTAAAAGTGGAGAATAAAACAATCCCTCTAATTATAGGACCATTATGATTAGCCCCATTTTAGCCAAACTATACATAATTAGTTTGGAAGGAAGATTAGCATATGGCTAGAAAGCCATAGAAAAATAGCTAAAGACTAGGCAAATTTATGAGCTATTATTCAATTATGGACCACTCTGTTACACTCAGGATCATCATAGGGGAGTGTCGCAATGATAAAATCGGTCTCCTTTGTTGTTTTGTTGACTTTATAAAAGATTTTGACACAATTCCCATGATGAACTTTTGGAATAGGTTAGAAGAACCAAAAGTTCCTTTGAAATTGAGAGTTGTTGCGATAAGGTTGTACAAGAATATTATTGCCAATTTTAAGAACGCCGAGGGCTAGTTGAAAGAAATTGATTATAATATAGGATTCAAGCATGGTTGTCCCTTGTCCCCTACCCTTTTTGGCATATATATTTGACAAGTTAGAAGATTGTTTGGAAGAATCAGGTCGTGTATGCCTGACTCTCACTGGTATATTCATGATCCTTCTTCTTTATGCCGATGATATTGTTCTTATGCAAGGATTCCCTATGATCTCAACTAGCAACTAAGAATCCTCAAGGATTTCTTCTCTAGTATGGGAAATATTGTTAACACTAACAAAATGAAGGTTCTGATAAGTAAATCCAAAATGATTACTTACAATGCTTTCGTATATGACAATAACAACTTGGAGGAAGTTCCTTCATACAAATATATTGGAATTGATATTCAACACAAGCTCAACTGAAACTATAGCATTGAGTAAATGATAAATGGAGAGTGGAAATATTATTATGGGATTGAAAACAATTGTAAATCAATGGACCTTTGGATATGGGATAAAAAAAAAATCCTCTTTGAGACTCTTGTCACTACCATTATCTTGTATGGATGTGAATTTTAGGGATGTACTATCTCTAAAGAATAGTGAAGAAAGATAGAGTAGAGCCAACATAATTTTTTATTTTCCATTGAGGCCCCAAATATTCCAAGAGAGAATTTTCATGGGGAATGGTGGGGATTGAGAGGGAACAAATCAGTCATCAAGGTGGTTTTTCTGGATTTGACCAACATTTCTCCTAATTCTTATAGAATTTGTTTGTTCAATATTCTACCTCTTTTCTTTTCTTCCTTGGTTTGTTTGATAGGATCTTTTGGGACATGAGATTTTATACCAAGAACATAAGAAGATGAGGATAGCTTACCTTTTGTTTATGTTGAGTGTTTTTCTTTGCTTCTTACAAGGGATTCTTTTACCAGTTGAATCTATTGCTCTGGGATTGCATTAGGGTCCCGTTGATGCCAAGCCGCCACTATTGACTAAAGATATAGCTTAGTTAGCTCCGAATCTTCATCGTCCTCTGATTCCCATTTGTCTTCTCCATCATTTATCATTTCTATGTCTGGCTCTTTGATTTCCTTTTTCTGAGTGCTCCATTAGTTTCCTGCGTTATGTTTGTTCCTCCTGATATGCATCTTGAGTTTGCGGCTCCTCCTGGATTATTGTATCTTCTTCTATTGGAATGGTGTCTGTTTGAGGATCCTCTTGAGTAGCTTGGAGAGTTTCAAACTGATTACTTGTCGCGATGTTGGTTTGGTTATTCGAGGCTATAGGTTTTCTGGCATTGCATATTTTGGTATGAACTTCTTTGAATCCTTCCACATATTTCACAGTATTGGCCTTCGTGGTTTCTTACTGTTGGTTGAGAGGGCAGTCTCTAAATAGGTTTCCATGTTCATGGCATTGCAACATCTGAACAGAATCTGTACATAGTCAACGAATTGCAACCATTCATTATCTTGATAACGAAGGAAGATGGAGTCAAGCAACGATTGTGAAACATTAATATAGGCGTGGATTCTTGCATATTATGTATATTTACCATTTTTAGTTATTTCCGAGACTTTAACGAAGGAGCCAAACACATTGCCTGTGCCTTTCATAATCTCCTCTTCCTAGTATTCTTGCAGAAGAGAGTAGAGTCTGATCCAAATTGGGGCCACAGTGAAATCCTCCTTATCTGGGATAAACTGTTTTGTCCAAGGGTGGAGGAAGAGATCGACTGAGTTGAAGAAGTAGGAGTCATTTTCAAAAACATTGTCTTTGCCTTCTAGACTGGTAATTATTGTTGTGAAAAATCCTTTAGAGCCTAGTTTAAGTTCAATTTCTCCTTTGGGATTCTAGTGGGTTTGGATCCACCATTCAAGAACTTTCTCCGAGGGCCAAATGCCCATAAACTTGCCAATGACTACATAATCTTGCATTCTTTGTATGTACTGCCTGATTTTGCTGGAAGTGATTTCGTATGCTGGTACTTCTGCTGATTTGGGTATACATTTCCCTGTTTTCTTCAAACTTATTTTTTCCAGTTGAACTGTCAGACCCGTGGTTTTAGCTTCCACGTTCTTATCTTTCCCTGCTCCTTCCGCTCCTTCTACTGTGCCTGACACACTTTGATTCCCAAACTTTCGTGTTTTGCGGTTCATTTCTTTCTGAGTTTCTGACTTGCCAGACTAATTAGGACTGTGACAAAACTCTCCTTTGCGGTTGCCTCCTGTGAGTGCCCCACTGTAGAAGGGAGAAGATCTCCCTTCAACAATCGTCGCCATTCCCAACAAAGATTGAATGATAAAAAAGTTGCAGAAAAAAAAACCCTAGCTCGTTGAGAACATGTGTGTTTCGATAATATTAAAAAAAAAAAACCTAGCACTTGGAGAACATGTGTGTTTCCATAATATTAAAAATATTATTATATCTACATTTAAGGGAAAAAAACTTGCATGATAAAGAATTAGAGGATAAAATAAAATTAAGATACTATAAGGAGGTGATCAACCCTAATCTAGAAGATACAAAATATCTCTCTATTTTGACCAAGGTAAAGAATACAAACACCATTGCTAAAATAAGAACAAATTCTCATGAGCTCTATAATGAAACTGGGTGTTGGACAATTCTCAAAATGTCATGGGTTGAAAGAATCTATCATCTTTATGTTAAGAGGGTTGAAGATGAAAAACACTTTCTCCTAGAATGTCTCATCATCATCATCATCATCATATATCTATATAAAAATGATATTGAAATATTTTACTTAAAGTAGACATTGAAATATTTTTTTGAACACCACTTATCAACTCCATGTTAAGCATCAAAGGAATTACACATCTTCCTCATACTAGAATGTAAACTCTACCTATAGATTTTTTTACTTTCAATTACTTATATATATATATATATATATATATATATATATATATATAAAGTTGATATAAGATATTTTATTTAAGGTTTGTTATTAATATTTTTTTTAAATGAGAGATGTCAACTCGACATTGTGTTAGGAAGGAATTACATATCCTCAAGGTGCAATAAGAATTTTTTTTACTTTCACTTGCTTTATATATATAAAGTTGATATTGAAATATTTTATTTTCTAATTAATCTTTTTATAATAATAATAATAATCTATTTTTCAGGTCACCACCAAGCCACACACCAACCCCCTCCACTCAACAATTTGTCTACTAAAGTCTAGTGAGGTGTACATACTCTACCCATGTTCTTAATCATTAGGCCCACTCAAGTTAAAACTTTAAAAAAAATTGAAAAACTTACGTCCTCTTGGATGTTCATCTTAATTGAAGGAATTACACATCTCCTTTATACTGTAATGTAAAATACACCTATTGACACAATAATAATTTTTTACTTTCAATTATTTTATATATAAGGGATATAAAATATTTTAATTAAGATGGACATTGATATATTTTAATTATGATTAACATTGAAATATGAGATTAATTATTATTTTTACTTTTTTTGTTTGTTTGTTTGTTAGTTTATCGGTGACATGTGGGACTAACCTGTGGCTAAGAAACCGCGACTCAGGGGCATCTAAGCCGTCAAAATCACTCGAGGATCGCATCCGGCCTGAGCTGCACCCGACGTGAGCCACACCAACCCTTAACATTGCTGGAATTTTTGAACCGATGACTAACCCTTAACATGGCTGGATTTTTTGTCTCCGCAGGTTTCGAACCGGTGACTTTAACACCACAGAGTGCTTTAACAACACACTCCGTCACCGAGTGTCCTTTAAAAATTTGAAGGACATGGGAGTGGGCTTTGATCCACTTATATGTGCACGGGTCACAATACCATTTAATATAGTATTTGTGGGTGCAACCACTCTCACGAGAATTGAACCTTACCCAACTGTGAAAAGATTATTATTTTTACTTTCAATTACTATATATATTTTAATTAAAATAGATATTAAAATAATTTATTTATATTCCATATTGAAATATTTATTTATTATTAATAAATTTTTAAAAGTTATGTGTTAATTTCATATGGAACATGAAATCTCTTTTATACTTATATTACATTAAAATAATTTATTTATAATCCATATTGAAATATTTATTTTATTATTAATAAAATTTTCAAAGTTATGTGTTAATTTCATATTGAACATGACATCTCTTTTATACTATATTACATTAAAATAGATATTAAAATAATTTATTTATATTCCATATTGAAATATTTATTTTATTATTAATACATTTTTAAAAGTTATGTGTTAATTTCATATTTAACATGACATCTCTTTTATACTAAATTACATAAAAACATCTCACGCAATTATAATTTATAAATAGCATAATTGATTAATTATTAAAAATCTATTTTTTTAATAATATTTTCAGAATTTAACTAAGGAAAAATATTTATTGTTATTATGATAAATTCTTAAATTATCATATATTTAAACTTTTTAAGGTGACTTTTAAAAATTTGAATACGGAAGATTTTGTCTTTATATCATGTTATCATGGTAATTTGTCTTCTTGTGCAGACGATGTTTAGAAATTGCATATGATAATTTGTCTTTATGTGCCCACAATGTCTGACCAATCATATCTACCGGTGACGCCAATTACTTAATGAGACGTCATGCGCCAGCTTGGTGTTTTGGATGCGGGTTGGGCGATGACGCACCATAGTTAGATTAAAATAAAGCACGCTGTTTACTTATGGATTAGAAAAGATTTTGATCCATAAAATACAGGTTGGGGTCTTTGCGTAATTTGCCAAGGCAAAGGAACGTGACTGGTTCTGGATATTTTACATTTCTATTCCCGCATAAGAAGAAGTCAGAGATACTGAAACCATTGAAGATCTTGAAGAAACACATCAGATCAAAGCAACAGCGAGCAGGACTAGCAATGGAGATGCCAACGGTGGTCAATGCTACGTTTCTCTCTGCTTTTAGAGAGCACCCAAAACGGTTACAGTTACATTCCAGAAGACCATTCACTGAATACTCGAACTCAAAGCAGTTACAATACAGAAAAGCCTTCAAACTCAGAATAAATTCTTGTTGGGGTAAAAGAAGTATAGTTGGTGTGAAGAGAGTGGAAGAGATTGTAAAGCAGGCGAATGAGATGATGAGGAAATCCGGTCATGGCGGTCCTCCTCGCTGGTTCGCTCCCCTCGACTGTGGAAAGCCTCCGCCAAATGCTCCTTTGCTTCTCTATCTTCCAGGTTCTTTTTATTTTTCAATATTTAAAACACCTATGAAGGAGTGATCTCATATATAGGATTGAACTTATGGCTGTTTCTCATTGACTGAAGTTGTTATGTTCTGTTAAGCATCTTTTATGTATTTTGAAGTCTGATGTGCATAGGCAGCAGCACCCAAAATATTTTTTCTTAGCAACTACTTTGGTCAGACAATAGCCCAGGACTTATGAGTGTTTACCGATTTTGCAAAACTTAGCATCAGCGAAAAATCGGTGGGGGTTATCAACTTGGGAAATTGGGGAAGTATGGGAAAAAACCATCAAAACTCGGTAATCCCTAGACTTGAGCTTGAAAAACTCAGACGAACGTGGAAAAATTAGCAACCTGAAAAACTCAAAAAAGTCACGAGAAATTGGAGAGTTTTGCAACACTGCTGTTTAATGCTGCTATCGTCACATGACTTGGACTCGGGGAAGCAAAGCCAAAGAATAAGAGTATTACTCAGACTTTGGGGAAAATTCTAGAAAAACTGAGGCATAGAACTCGGGGAAATAAAAAGCTCAAAAATATAGGCCAATGTTACTTAAAGACACTCAAAACGATCAAACTTTGTCGAACTGGTCAAGTGACTGAGTTCCGCCAAAGTTTGTCAAAATTGTCAAACTGGCCGAGTACCTGAGTCTCGATCAAACTCACCGGCCCTTGATCAAATTCATCAAGTCTTGGTTAATTTTGATTAAATTCACCAAATCTTGGTCAGACTCACAAGTCTTGGCCAAACTGTGGGAGTCTTGGCAAGTTTGACTAGGCTTGACCAAATTTGATCAAAATGAGCATACTCTACTCATTTCAAAGTCGAGCCAAGTTGTCACCTGGTAGTTTAAGTGGCATCTAACCATGACTGACTGAATCTGAAACAGTGTTGGCTTGTGTCCACCATCATAGCCATGCTTGAATTTGAACAAGTGCGAGTATGCATGAATTCTTACCAACTAGGTTGTGTGTTGATAGTTGAGCAGATGACATTAGGCGCTCAGGCACAAGAATCCCAATGGTAGCTAGCTTTAATCATTATGGCACACTAGTATAATTATGATGATATTCACTGTGAGAATATTTAATATAAACCCAACTTGATAGTATAATTATGATGATATTCACTGTGAGAATATTTAATATAAACCCAACTTGAGGGGTTTATTGGACCTTTGGGACCGCTTGATCACTCTTCATTCATGGTTAACTACTTTAGTGCTTTTTGGGATTTCTTATGAAGATATGCCTCATTGTTTAGAGGTGTTTTTGAACACCACCATTCCTCTTGATATTTTGGTTCATCATGAAATCATAACATGGTATCATAGCAATTCGTAACCCTGCCCTATGGAAGTGATGTGCGGAACTATAAATACATGATAAGTAGTTCCATATGGCAGCAAATATCTGGAGATGACAAGGCAAATACAATTTGTAAGTCAAATATTTTTTATGAATATCTTTTTTAATCCCAAATATAAAATGGAAGGAAAGATGGGAATAAAGTTTCCCACTGGTCAGAGTGGATTTAGTCGTAGTTGTGTGTGTCACAGTACGCAAATTATGAAAACATGTAAGTGGATCGTGAGTGAGTTGTTGAAAAGGCAATGTAATGTCTTCTAGTTCTTTGTATATGGGTTGCTACTTATTTCTATGTACAACATGAAGGTTTCATCAGTTGATTTGGAAGGCTACTCTTACTAGTGGCAATGATATTTCTCTCTTTCTATATATATATATATATAGCTTAAAGGTTAGCTTGATTGGTTAATTTTCTCGTGCTTCACAGAGGTCTTGGGAAATTCCATTGAGTCCCTTGGGGTTTGTTATCGCACGGTTTGTAGGAAAGGTCCAAGGGCTTGAGTCAGGGCTTGAAACCGGCGTAACAGGAGCTTCCCCACCCACTGTCACCTCGATGGGGGGCTCTTTCTATTTAGGAGGGCAAGTCCAAGGGAGACG
>ML788263.1:343666-362359 GCA_009831015.1 Picea engelmannii | reverse complement strand
GAGTAGGAGACTGGACCCTTTTCATAAATTCTAAAGTAATATGGGTATATGGATTTCATGAGTTTCTTTATTTGTTTCCCATCTTTTTGACCCCCATAATTTTTTCTCTATATTTCATAAGACAAAAAATCATCTCTGAAACTAAAAATTTCATCAAATATCATAGAGAAAGCAATATAAAGTTTTCTTTTTTGATTGGCCCATTCATTGTAAAATCCAAAACATGTCTAGAACAGGCTGAGGCAAAGCTCAAAGCTTTGGTTTTTGCACAAATTCCAGGTAAAAAATGTGATCCTCATCAGATCATATATAGGAGGCAAATGAACATGAATTCTCCGTATGAGCATGAGCCTATTGAAGGCCTGGAGAATTTTGTAAATCTTGAAGAATGTGTGGATGTTGAATCCCCTGTACAAAAGGCACCAACGCAACATAGTATTCCAAAGGTGGTAATTAAGGTTCCAAAATATAGTACACAGAGTAAGAGGATTGTTTCAGAGGAAATGGACATAGAACCTAAATACACTTCTAGAAAGAAAATGAAAACCATCTAGATAGAGCAGTATGTAGACTTGGAAGATAAAGGGCCTAAAGATCAAACATGTTTAGACATGGTGGAGAGTGGCACAAGTTTAATTGAATCCAGAGTTGATCAATTGGAAAGTGATCAAGGTAGTTCATGAGCCTTCCATATCCATAAATACTATTTTTTCTCAGGCCTCAGAGGAAGCCTACCAGTCAAAGGAATATTTATCTAAATGGTATGCAAGAAAAAGAAAGGAATCATTAAGTGAGATCATGAATCTAATGCCTGAGGTAAAGAAAGCTTCCCAACACAAGTATTCATTATTCACAACCAAATACACAAAAAGGAAAACATTCAACATTGCCATAGTAGAAGAAGATAAGGTCTTTGAGATCAAAATAAAGTATGATAATATTAGTGCCCCAGATAAGGTTCAATTCCACAAGCAGACTAGTGACCTATTATATTCATATTATTTAAATTTAAATTTGAAAAATGAAAAATCAACATCACTAGCTACCAAGCTTGAAGATCAACTCAGAAAGGAAAACGAAGCAAGTAAATCATGACAGATTCAAATAAAGAAAATTGAACCTGATGGTCCCAAAGCAATGAAAGCCTTGTTGGATGAGAAAGACAAAGTTATTCTCAGCCTGAAGAAAAATTTGAAAATGTCTGCTACAAATCATCTACAGACTACAAAACTTGTAGTATTGGAATAAGAAAATGAAGCTTTCAAGAAGCAATCACTAGATTTTCAGGCTAAATTTCTGCAACTGGAAAAGGAAAAATTAGAATGGTCAAAAGAAAAGACGGAAATGGAAACTAGAGTCATAGCTTTGTCTTCTATTGTACCCTCTGTTACACCATCTGCTACTGAAAGAAAATTAGGCACTGAAGACATTGTCCAAGAAATGTATCAGGTTAGCTTAAAGGATGGGGAAATAAAAGAATTGAAAGATAATATCAAGAAAATGGAACAAGAGGCAAAGAAAAGGGATGAAAGAGTATCACAACTTAAAAAGGAAAATGCAGTCCTTCATGAAAAGGTGAATAAGCTAAACTCCAGGCTTAAAGGAAAAAGTTTGTTACAAGGATACAAGCACATCATTTGGGGCTCCTTATGAATTGAGGTTACAAAACTCAGGACATGTCTAAATTTTGTTAACGATGAGGACAACATTGAAGTTTTGTCTAAATAAAGATGCAACGTTATTGATGAAGCTTTATCAAAAAGACCACTAGAATGGGCCCATAACACTATCAATCTCTTTAATACATTGCCTTCATCAAGTTTGTAGACAATTGGGGTCAAAGATAGAACTGCTTTGATAATATGGGCTAGAAGAATCATAACTAAGCACAACCTCTCGAATTCAGTCTAGAATAAAGTAGCCCAATTGGAAAAGAGTGTTCAAAATTTTAAGGATTTGTTTGAAGAACTATTTATCAAAGGTCTTCCATCATTCTGGGATGGAAAGGGAAATTTACATGAACATGAATCCTACAATGCATTCTTGACACAAGCAAGGATGGATCACTCTAGGTTTGAAGACTTAGATGAAGTTTTAAAGGGGGAAACTGTGGTAGAAAAGTTAGCCATAGATTTTGAAATTTTGAATAAATATAAGATAATAAAATTTTGCCTGCCTATCATGTTGTATGCCTCTTGCATCAATTTGGAAATTTTAATAAAAGAAATGATGGATTGTGATATTCCTTATAAATTATAGTGGAAGGAAATAATAAGATTGGGTAAAACTAAATGTAATTTTCCAGGTCCTAGTAAATGACCACCCAACTGTCAACGGAGTATGGGTCCAGACATCAACCAATTAGATTAAGGCACTACCAATTTCAAAGGGGCGAAGATAAGGATAAAGTTGCTAAAATATCTTAAGGATCCTGATTTTCTGAACTACTTTTCTCTATTTTTGTAAATCGGTTTCAAACCGAATTTTATTGGATTTTATAAATATTGTAACACATAATGTACAAAGGGTGGGATAAAGTTTGATGAATTGAGTATTCTGAGAGTCTTTGTACTGTAATATTTTCATGAAGAATTAGTATTCTAAACTACTTTTCTCTATTTTCTAACTGTATAGCATGTTCACTTCAGTGTATGTTCTTCTTTCAGTTTATTTCTCTATTTCTATATCTTAATGTTATTCAATTAAAATATTGTTTCAAAATTCATCATGTTGAGGCTCTATCACATAGTTTAGAATATCAATGGTGTTTTCTTCTGCTAAAACAATTTAATAAATTTAAAAATCTGATTTCTTAAAGTGTTGATTTATGTTTTACTTCTGTCCTTTCTACTACAACGACATTTAAATTAAACCAACACACATTTAGTGTCTATCTTGCCTCTGAAGTCTTTTCCCATTAATTGACAGATTACCCACATATTCATAAGCTTCAACCTTTTGAATCCATGCCCAATGGATTTCTCACATGCTTAAACATCAAATACCATCCAAAAATTTATTCACAATCCAAGGACCTAACCTGAAGAAACAAAAATCAAATCAGTCCTTTCAGTGACTGATTTGGGAGAGAGCCCTCTCTGAGACTAGAAGGGTTAGATTCCAGTTTCTAAAGTTGGTTTGTGGTTACCTCTGGGTTTCTTTTCTCATCCTAAATAAATTACAGAATGATAACAAAATTGAAGGATAAATTCTATTTATTTTCAATGCAATGCACATTTCATCCAAATGCTTAATGCTTTTATGTCAATATGTCAGGATTTTTGGAAATTCTTTTCCACTTTAATTACCCTACACATTCACTGAGGTTTGCATGAATTTGTGTTTGTAACTTTGTATATCTTTTGTGACTGAAGCATATCGTAACCATGAAAAGGAAAAATAATATAAATATAGAATGAAAAAAAATCAAGCCACAACATACAATTTCGGAGTATTCTCTTACTATATTGCATAGGGTTCACTCCATAGTTATGTTTTCCACTTAATGTGGCTATCTTTTAACATTTAAGGTGTCATGACTCACTGAAAATGGATTCTTCCACTTATCTTTTGTATGTTTCAACGAAGGCCTTCCCAAAGGTTCCAACTTATTTTGAAATCCCTACAAATTGTAGTAGTCTATTTCCTCAAGATTTTATAATTGGGTTTGATTCTTCAAATTATATGAATATATTAAAGAAGAGTTTGACATTTCCATTTTATATATTTATGATTCTAATTATTAACTATGATGGATTACAAGGTAAACACATCCTCTCACTATGAAACCCTTGTTTCCATGCCTATTCCTAGGGACTTATTTAGCTAGAAAGGTAAAACTGGATTATGGAAATGTGTATATCATTTACTGACACATAGTCATGTGTACCTGAATGTTGATACACACATTTTTATTGGTGCAATGGTGCCAATGCAGATAGAAAATGCAGCAATAATACTACAAGCAATCTCAACTATCATAATTGGTTGTCGAGTCTTCTATCTCTTCATCTTCCTGGTGTGTAGATTTTAAACTATAATGACAAATAAAAATATGAACAGATGGGATGAAAACTTCCATGACTCTATTAGCACTAATTAAATTTCCTAGACTGAGGGGACAACTTACAAAGGTAATCACAAAACCACTTTAGAACTGAAACTAGCCTTTTCAGTTCAGAGAGGGATCTCTCTTGTCACTTGGTCTCTTGGAAGATGGATCTTCTCTTAAAGGTTTAATGGATAGGTTTTGATTTGATGAAAAAATTTATGGGATTTGCTGGCAAGAATAAAAGGAACCTGTTGGGAAATGGAGTCAACTCTGAAAACACTTGAAACAATTTTTGGTAGGTAGAGTTCTCAAGGAAGCAGAGGCAAGGTAGGTGATGAAATTTCAGTCTTTTAATTTTTTGTGATAATATGGAATAAATAATAAACATATAACATCAATCAAAGCACCATAAGAGATGAATTTTGATGAGTTAATAAAGAAAAACATAGTTCAAAATTGCTTGAATCTAAAGAACCATTTAGATGAATTCCATATCCTTTAACATCCAATTTTAAACATATGAAAGGTTGCAGATGAAGGGAAAGAAAATTATAAAAACATAAATGAAAGGAAACACATACTTCAGGCCATCACCACATGAATATTTGTTATAAAAAAACTCTGGACATCTCCACTTGTATTCATCCAAATTCAGAAATTGTTACAGTGATCAATACAATTTGTCCTTTGTGCTTCTTCCAGCCATGAATACATCAAAACCTACAATATTTATACAACAATTCATTTCATCCAGTTTGAATCGATTACAATAGAATATAAAATTTTAGTTCACAAAGTTTGGGATTTGCGGATATTCCTGCAGTTTGGTCCTTTATGTTCGCCCTTTGAATTCGATTGTATCTTCATTTGATTTTCGTCCTTTTTGTCGATAACTGGTAATCATTTACTCGATCCTGGGAAATTGTATTTGGTCTTGCCCAATATGACTATTTCCTTCCATTGCAATTCAAAAGGAATCTCATAATCTGTCATTTCTTTCATTAAAATTTCCAAGTCAATACAAGTGGCATAAGACATGACAGGTAGAACAAGTTTGACTATCTTAAACTGATTTAGAATTTTGAAATTTGTACTCAGTTTATCAACTAAAGTAGCCCCTTTCAAACCCTCCTCCAGGGTTTCAAATTTGGAGTGGTCCATCCTTGATTGAGTCAAGAGTGCATTATATTCTTCTTTATCCTACAACTTACCTTTACCATCCCATAATGATGGAGGGCCCTTTATAAAAAATTCTTCAAATAAATTCTAGAAAATTTTCACACTTTGTTCCATCTATATTGCTTTATTCAGAACTGATTTCAAAAGATCATGTTTTGTGATAATCCTTCTGGCCCATATGATCAATTCAATTATGTCCTTTACCCCAATGGACTGAATATATATAAGAGGAACTGAGTTGAGAATGTTAATGGCATTTTGTGCCCATTCAGATGGATTTTTGGCTAAAGTCTCATTAACAACAGTGCATCTATGTCTGGCTGTGATTACTATATTATCTTTATCACTTACAAAATTCAAATATGATCTAAATTTAGTAGCCTCAGCAACTATAGAATCCCATATGATATGTTTATCTCCTTGCAGTATACCTTTTCCTCTCAATCTTGAATTCAACTTATTAATCTTCTCCTGCAAGACTACCTTTTCCTTTTGAACTTGGGATATCTTTTCATCCTTTGTGCACACTTCTTGCTCCAATTTCTCCATATTTTCCTTTGACCCTTTGATCTCTCCTTATTTTAGACTAACTTGTGACATAGCCTAAACAATGTCTTCAGTGGTTGATCTAGTTGTTGCAGCAGGAGCTAAAACCATGACTTTATTTACCAACTCTACCTTTTCTTTAGACCATTCCATCTTTTCCTTTTCTAGTTGCAAAATCTTAGCCTTATAATCGAGTGATTCCTTTTGAAATGTTTCTTTTTCCTACTCTAGAGCTACCAATTCTACTATTTGTGGGTGTTCTATAGTAGGAATCTTCAAATTTCTCTTCAAACTATGAATTATTTTATCTTTTTTCATACAATAAAGACTTCAAACCTTGAGGACCTTCAGACTTAAGCCTTTTAATTTGAGTTTTCCAAGCTTTGTTGGATGCCTTTTCCTGTCTTGTCCTTCTAATTTTGTAGCTAAGGATGTCATCTTTGAATTTTTCAAATTTAAACTCAAATAATCAAAATACAACAAATCACTAGTCTGATTTTGGAATTTCACTTTGTCAGGGGCACTTGTATTTTCATATTTGATTTTAATCTCTAACACTTTATCCTCCTCTACAAATGCAATATTAAAAGTTTTATTTTCAATATCCCTCACAGTGAACAAGGAAGATTTCAGTTGAGAATTTTTTTCTACTTCAGGGAACAAATCCCTTATTTCACCCAAAGCCATATTTATCTTTTCAACATATTTTTTTGATAAGTCTTCTCTAGATTGATAAGCTACATCAGGTGCTTTATCAAAATAATATTTTTTACTGTGAAAAACTATTGAGCTACCTTCACTTTCAAACTAACTTCTTTCCTCAATTTCTACAATGTTGGTACCACTTTCCACAATGTTCAAATTCACTTGATCTCTGGGTCCTTCATCTTCCAAATCTACAATCTGCTTTGGATGAACAATTTTCATCTTCTTTTTAGAAGTTTGTTCAACATCAATATCCATAGTCTCTTAAATTCTTCTTTTGTTGTACACACTAGCTTTGGGAATTTTAATCACCAACTTTTGAGGAGCTTGTTGTGTTTAGACTTGCTGCAATGGTGCTTCCACATCAATACACACTTCCAGATTAGCTAGTTTATCCAAGCCTTCCACATTCTCATGTTCATAAGGTGCATTTGTATTCATATGTCTTCTCTTGGATATGATCTGATGTGGATCATATTTTCTTCCTTGTATTTCTTAACATCCAAAGTCTTTGAGTTTTTCTTTAACCTGTGATAAACACGATCTGGACTTAACAACAAAAGGACCAATAACAAAGGGGAATTTGATGTTAGAGGCTCTGTGTAGTTTGATGAAGTTCTCTGTCTCAGAGATGATTCTCTATCTGATGAAATCAAGAGAAAAAATCATGGGAGTTAGGAAAACAGGTAACAAATAAGGATACTCATGAAAACCATATACCTAGATCTCTGTTGAATGCAAAAAAAGTACACAGTCTCCTATTCTATTTTTTGGATTTGGATGCAGTTGAATCTTCATGTCCTCCAAAACTCTGGGTAAACTTATATTGAAAATCATAGAATAGATTTTGACATGACCTTGTTGATGAATATGAGCAAAGTGATTCTTTCACATTCAATAGATACAAAAACAACTTCATGTATTTCTCCATGGTTACTTGCTAAGAAAACCTTTAACACATATGTATAATATCTAAAATGTCTCAAAGAGTGGAAATTCACTAGATGCTTGTGAATGGTGTTAAATAGGAATTTATCAAAATTAATTCAGACTGACTGACCAGACTTTGACTTGAAAAAAATCAAAAGAAAACCAAGCATGACTTCAACAACATATTTATCACTATCTAGACCTAGGACTTGACTCAACAGGGAACCGACCCACTAAAATTCAATGACCATCATGTTGATACTCATCTGTAAGGACAGGTTCTCTAACATTTGTTCAGGTTTAATGATTTGTTGTAGAAATTGACTTTTGAGCTCTGGCTAACATTCTCTGTAAACCATAATCACTTTTTCTTCATTGAATGGCTCAGAATTAAAGGAAAATGATTCCGGGATATTGAGTGACTTTCGGATTGACAAATTACCTATTCTACACAAGACTTGAGACCCTTGTTTATTGACAATTACCCTTTCTGAATGGGAATATTTCTCAACACACCAACCTACGAATTTAGGAAATGGGAAAGAAACCTAAAACACATACAGGATAATGGAGGCTTGGACTGCTTCTAAAATTGGAATACCTTTTCCATTTATATCATCCAAGTTTCTTCGGGACACAAAAATGGGAGAAATATTGATATTAGGGTCAAATACATCTGCATCAATATCAATTAGGGATTCCTCATTACTTCCAGGGTCTTTCTCTGCTACTGATAATACTATGGGATCCATGGCGATGAGATAAATTCCTGGAAACATGATTTGATGGTGCAAAGCTGGGCTGCAACAAAAAACTGGTGATCACGACACTGTTCCAACGGTCCCCGAGTTTGAAAATAATAAAAAATAAAAATGTCAAATCGACCTTTTATACTTTTCACTTTGTGAAGATGTGGACTGGCAGTTTTGGAACAACCCGCTTGTCATTCCGCAATCAACCCGACATTGAAACATACTCCTTAATGGAAACTGCGGTTTAGATTGCGGGACCACCCTTCAAAATTATCCCTCGCGCAACTTCAAATTCTGCAATACTTCCTTGACATCGATACTGATGGATCGTGATCAAAGTTATTTTGGGCCTGATCTAATTTATTTCTTCACCAAATTTAACTGCTTTGTGCCTTTTTTAACCTTCTTGTCAATATATCTATTTTTTTAAAATAGATATATTTCATCTCTCTTGTGACCACATGGATCGTCGATAGTCTCTCTTGCCATGATCATTCTAGGTTGTCGTTCATGCGATGATCGTCCTCAGTTGTCTCTCTTGCGACGATTATCTTCGATTGTTGTTCTTGCGACGATGATCATTCGACGTCTCTCTTACGATGATCATCCTCGGTTGTCATTTGTGTGACGATCGTCCTAGGTTGTCATTCTTACGATGATCATCTTCGATTGTCATTCGTGCGACAATCATCCTATGTTGTCATTCTTGCGACAATCATCTTCGGTTATCATTCTTGTGATGATGACCATTGGGTGTCTCTCTTGCGACAACCTATGTAGGTCATCTCTCTTGCAATGACCTACATAGGTCGTCTCTCTTGCTACGACTTCTGTAGGTCGTCTCTCTTGCGATGACTTCCGAATGTCATATCTCTTGCGACGATTGTCGCAGGTCATCGCTCTTGCGACATTATCTGAGGCCCATTTCATTTTTGACGACGTAAGAAGCGATGTTTGAGGGGCGCAAGATTCATCATAATATCCACGACATAACTTCACGAGAGCATCGAAATGGTCGTCGCAAAATTACCCAAATTTACTAGTGAGTGCAAGTATCCATGTAAACATTGTAACCATTTAAATATTGATGGTCACACTAAGGAAAAGTGTTGGAAACAACATCTAGAGATGATTCAACCCTAAGAAAAGTAAGAAGGATGCAAAGAAGAAGAACCTTCTAGCCACAAATTTAAGAAATCAGGTAGAAAGTAGCTTAAATGTGGATGAGAAGATTACACACACTTTAGTGTAGAAGGAGGTGAATCTGAGTATCCTTCATCACAAGGAAGAGAAGGAGATGAAAAAACTATTCCATATCAAGACCTGGGTCAAGAAGACCAAAATAGATGCTCTATTCGATTCTGATTCATAGACTAATCTCATAGAAGCTGATCTGGTCAAAAATCTTGGGTTGGAGGTTCATGATCATCCTATCCTATATCCATTGGGGTTGGTAAAAAATGATGCAAATATCAAGGTCACAAAATAGTGTAAGATCAAATTTTTTGTAAGTGAAAATTTTATTGATAAAGTGGATTTATATGTAGTACCCCTTGACATGTGTGGTGTGTGTTTGGAATCCCCTACATGTATATGAGGGATGTGATCTTCATGTGTAGAGAAAACCAGTACTGCTTGATCAAGGATGGGAAGTATTTCATCTTCAATGTGTGTAAACGTAAATCAAAGATATCACTGGCAAGTGCCAACATGTTTTTCATGTTTTTCTTTCATTATGAGAGAATCAAATAGGTGATGAATTGGTAGTAGTAAAGGAATCCCTGGAGGGATGTACTAAAAAGAAGAAAAAAACAATTGAAGGAGTTGTTGTAGGAATATGGAGGAGTGTTCTAGGAGCCTAAAGGACTGACACCTAAGAGGGAAGTGGAGCACAAGATAAAATTGTTGTCTGAATCCCCATTGTCAAATATTGGGTTGTATAGATAGTCTGTTTCACAATCAGATGAATTGAAGAAGTAGTTGGAATAGCTACTAGAGAAGGGAGTGATTTGATCAAGCACTTAACATTGTGGGTCACCTATCACCATCATACCAAATAAGGATGGGACTTGGAAGATGTGTATTGACTACAAATCTTTGAACAAGATTACACATAAAAATTATAAGTACCATATTCCTAGGATCAATGATTTGTTAAACCAGTTGCAACATGCCAAGTATTTCACAAAAAATTGGATCTCAAATCAGGATACCATTAAGTATGTGTCAAACAAGAAGACACTTGGAATACCACCTTCAATACAAGGAAATGTTTGTATGAATGGTTGGCCATACCATTTGGATTATGTAATGCATCATCTACATTTATGAGATTGATGAATGTTGTATTACACCCATATTTAGATTCATTTGTTATAGTGTATTTGGATGATAGATTGGTTTATAATTCTTCCTGGGAGGAGCACATATTACATTCATGTAGGTGTTAGAGACTCTAAAAAAGCACCAGTTATTGGCTAACCCCAAGAAATGTGAGTTTTCTCAACAATCATTCATGTATTTGGGGTATGTAATTGGTGGAGGGGAGATCAAGATAGATATCGCAAAGATGGAGGCCATCATAAAATGGATAGTTCCTACTAATATCACTGAATTTAATAGCTTTGTTGGGGAAACATAGTACCTACAAAAGTTCATAACATATTTTTTAGCAGTAGTTGCACCACTCCACGCCATAATAGCGATAAGTAAGAGTTTCCAATGGGGAAAAAATCAACAGAAATATTTTGATGAGCTAAAAGGAAAGATCATCCAAGCACCAATACTCACATTAACTAACATGAACAATCCCTTCAAAGTGGAGATAGATGCAAGTGGGTATGCTATTGTATCACTTTTTATGTAGGGAGGTAAGCCAATATGCTAGTGTTCTGAGATGTTTCATGGGGGAGTTTTGAACTACCCTACATATGATAAGGAATTATATGCCCTAGTTCAAGGTGTTAAGAAGTGGAAGCACTATCTTGTGGGAAAAGAAACTATTATCCACATACATCACCAATCACAGCAGTATTTGTAGACCCATATTAAGCTTCAACAAACTATACATTACAAGTGGACGATGTTTTTCCAGCAATTTCATCTAATTATAAAGTATAATATGGGAAATGACAATAAGTTGGCATACATGCTTTCAAGGCCACCCACATATAAGATTATAGATTTGAGAACTCTTATGCACACGGATCCTTTTACCCATGACAAAGAGTCATGCATATAATATGAGGAATTCAAGGAGGTGTTTCAGTAGCTACAGTGCCAAAATCATGTAGAAGAAGGTGACAATAAGTCTGATTATCATCTCTAGAATGGGTTAATCTATAATCTAGACAAGATTTGTGTTCCTAAAGGTTAAATATTGCACCTTAACAGAGAGGATCACACCTCAAAGATTGCATGACATTTTGGTTTTGGGAAGCTAACTACTAACTTAAAAAGGTATGTGTGTTGGCCAAAAATACAAGAATATGTAGCATTGTATATTAGATGATGCATACTTTGTTGTACCAACAAGCCTGGTAATAGAAAGCTAGGTCTATTCCATCCCTTACATGTACCCACTCAAACTTGGGAAAGCATTTCCATGGATTTTTTGGGTGTCTTACCAACACATCAAAAGGGGAATGATTGTTATCGTACTTGATAGGTTCAACAAGATGTGCATTCTTATGCCATGTAAAAACACCATCATAGGAAAATAAATAGAAAAAATGTTCTTTGAATAGGTCTGGGTGCACTTTGGGATACCAAAGAGAATCATCTTAGGCATACCATATTTCTGAGTGCCTTTTGGACTACAATCTGGGAGAAGATGGACACAAAGTTGAAGATATATACAACATTACATTCACAAATAGATGGGTAGACGAAAGTAGTCAATAGGACATTGGTACAACTTTTGAGGGGTTACAATTAGAACATTTGAATACTTGGGATGAAAATTTGATCTATATTTTTAACACTCTTATAAAATAGAAGTTCACACTTCTATTGTTAAGTCCCATTTTGAAACTTGATTTCGGTATTTACCACCTTCACCCTTAGATGTTGTATATGGACAATAAGGAGGAGTGAGAGAATACATCACATGAGAAGCATTAAAAGAAGAGAAATTTGTTGAAAATATTAGACAGATCCATTTGCAAGTATAGGATATGTTGAAGAATTCGGTGGAAAATTATAAGGTTATACCTGATCAACACAGAAATGAGAAGTCATTCAAAGTGGGAGGCAATGTTTGGTTACATCAAGAAAAGGAAAGACTACAAGGTACTTGTAATAAGATCAAGGCTCTATGGTATGGCCATTTTGATGTATTGGAGAAGGTGGGAGATAATGCATCCAAGAGACTCATTCTACCCCCATACATGCACACTTACTCAGTAGTGAATGTGGAGAATTTGAAACTCTATGCGCCTTCCATGTTGGATCAGGAGGTGGAGTAGGTCCTACCTACCATATAGGACTTAGCACTATATGCTCAGGTAGAGTTGGTAGAAGACATAGTTTTGTAGAGGAAGTTTCAAAATCTAATATAGGGGTAGCTCAACCTTTGTCAAATTGGGATGAAAGGACAACTTGCAGGCAAAGAAAAATGGTACTCCAGAGAGAAGCTAGAGGAAAAAATTCCTCACCTCATTCAGTAAAGAAATTGGGGACTGAAAACCTACCTAAATGGGGACATATAACCTATATTGGATCATCATATAATTTTTCATATATCTTGGTACTTTCTAGGTGGAAAACATTGGACGAATCAACATACAGGGCCATTTTAGTGGTAGGTCCCTGTTTGGAAAATTGGTGTTCGAAACCTTATGGATCCATTTTGAGCCACAAATAAACATTTTTTGGGGTTACAATGTCCAAAACTAGTGACCAAACCCTTAATAATGTTATACACTTCGAGGCCTTTCCAATGGTGTGTAAAATGCCTCAATCAGAGATCATATGCAAAATTTATGCCTCTTGCAATATGACCTACCCTATTGACCACCATAATACGAGTGGATGCCACATCAACCCCCATTACTCACACATATGGTGATAACCACGTGTGGAATTTTAAAAATATTCTAGAAGGTCCACACCTGATCACTAATTGAGGGTTGAGAAAGTCAAAACCCTAACCCTAGACAACTATGAGGCTATGTTAAATATCGGGCGCTAGGAGGAGAAAGGGTTCCATTATTTTGTATTGTACATGTTCCCTGGTTGAGTAGAGCATCCTAGGAGTGGTATTTTGAGAGAATAACAGAGGAGGTAGGAAATTCTATAGCAAATTTTTAGGCCACAATGTCAAAGGAAACTCCATAGTGAGTGCCTATTTTTTTCTACTTGCTTTCCATAATTGAAGAAAAGAGAGCATAACATAACCCTCACCTTCTAGCTGGGTTTTCTCTTGTATTGTGTTTCCTAGGATACATCTTGTGTTCAATTTTGTGGATGGTGTGTGTATTTTTGTCTATTCTTTCACTTTTGTATTCAATTATTTTCATAAATTCAAGAAGATCTAGTAATTAATTAATCAAGGATCTAAGGACAAATGGTATGCATAGTTTAATATTTTAGAATATTATAATATATTTTGTGAAGAGATAATCTAGTGGAATATCTATGGAATTTTAAAGATCATATTGGTATTAAAGAAATTTTATTTAGGGTATTTGTGGAAAGTTGCAAGATCTAGGAATTGTATTAAAAATAAAGTCATAGAACCCTAGCCACAACATATGATTCTATTCACAACAACCCTTGAGATCCAGCAAAAGAGAGATTTGGGAGGTTGGAAGAGAAACTCATTGATATCTCTTGCAATATGGCCCTCATCATGGTGGCTCTAGAAAGTAAGCTCAAACTGTTTGGGGAGGCTAGAATCTCTATCTCAGAGATCAAATCAGAGGGGAAACTAGTTGAAAATGAAGACGTTGAAGAAGTCACAGGAAAATTATAAGGCTAGACATGATAAACACATAACCGAGAATTCATTCACTGTGGGAGACAAAGTTTTCTTCCAACTGAATATGGAAAGACTACAAGGTAATGGTAAAAATATCAAGGCTTTGTGGAATGTCCCTTTCTAGGTATTGGAGAAGGAGGGAGATAATGCCAACAGACTCAGTCTACTCCCATACATGCACATTTACTTAGTAGTGAATGTGGATAATTTGAAACTCTATGAGCCTTCCATGTTGGATCGGGAGGTGGAGCAAGTCCTACCTACCATAGAGAACTTAGCACCATATGATTAGCCATAGTTGGTAGAAGACACATTTTTCCAGAGGAAGTTTATAACTACAAGATAAGGGTAGCTCAACCTTTGAGAGATTGGGTTGAAAGGACAACTTCTAGGCAAATAAAAATGCTACTTCATGGTGAAGGTAGAGGAAAAATTTCCTCACCTCATCAATAAATATTTTTGGGAACAAAATCCTCCCTAAATGAGGAGGTATGATACATATTGGATCATTATACAATTTGTTATATATCTTGGTACTTTTTGGGTGGAAAAAATTGGAGGAATCAACTTCCAGGGCCATTTTAGTGGTAGGTCCCAGTTTGGAAATTTTGGGTTTGGAACCTTCCATATCCATTTTGAGGCATTAAATGATGTCTTTTGGGGTCACAATATATAAATATTTATCCCACGCCATTGAAAATTTTATACACTTTGATAACTTTCCAACGGTGCGTAAAACACTTCAATCGAAGCTTGGATGCAAAAGTTATGTCTCCCACAAGTTGACCTACGTTATTGACCACCATGATATGAGTGGATGCCACGTCAACCCCCATTAATAAAAAATATGGGGCTAGCCATGTTTGGAGTTTCAGGAATATTCTAGAAGATCCAAACCTAATCACAAATTGAGGGTTGAGGAAATCAAAACCCTAACCCTAGACAACTATCAAGATATGTTCAATAACGGGCCGCTAGGAGCAAAAAAGGTTCCATTATTTTGTATTGTACTTGTTCCATAGTTGAGTAGAGGATCCAAGGAGTGGTAATTTGAGATCATAACATAGGATGTAAGAGATTTTGTAGTATTTGTTCAAGCCATAGTGTCAAAGACAACTCCATAGTGAGCAACCCTTTCTTTGTACTTTCTTTCCATAACTGAAGAAAATAAAGTAGAGCATAGGCCTCACCTTCTAGCTGGGTTTTCTCCCATATTGGGTTTCCAAGGATACATATTGTGTTCAATTGTGTGGATGGTGTGTATATTATTTACTATTATTTCATTGTCATATTAAGTTATTTTCATAAATTCAAGCAAAGTTAGTAGTTAATTCATATAGGATATAAGGAAAAATAGTCTGCATAGTCTAAGATTTCGGAATATTATAAGATTTTTTGTGATGAGCTATTCCAGTGGAATATTCATGACATTCTCCATATCATATTGGTATCAGAGCAATTTCCTTTGTGGTATTTGTGGAAATTTGCAGGATCCAAGAATTGTCTTAAGAATAAAGTCGTATAAATATATCCATGGAAGTCAATTTTGTTCACAACAACCCTCAAGATCCAACAAAAGAGATATTTACAAGGCTAGAAGAGAAAGTGGTTGATATCTCTCGCAATATGTCCCCCCTCATGGCATATTTAGAAAGGAATATCACAATATTCGGGGAGGTTGAAGGCTTAACTCAAAGATCAGATCAAAGGGAAACCAGGAGAAAATGAAGACCCAGAAAAGGAGTTGAGGAAAGAGCCAGAGAAAGAGTAGCCAAGTTTCTATGGAATTACCCTTCATAGAATTTATTTAAAATGGAAGTGAAAATGGATATCAAGCCATTACAAGGTGATATTGATGCAATAAATTTGAATCATTGGTTGCAAAAATTAAAGGTCTATTTCATTGTTCACAATATAGATGAGGAGCAAAAGATTTCATTTTCCCAATTGAAAATAGAGTGTCATGCATTGACCCGGTGGGAAAGACACACAAAGACACTTAGGATATAGAGTGATCTACCAGTAACTAAGTGGGAGGATTTCAAAACCCTAAATAAGTCCCAATTCTACATGATCAAGTATGTAGATGACCCCTAAATATGTTAGAATTACTTTAGGAAAAATAAATGTCGAAGTGTGCAGGAGTACACCACCAAATTTAGAAAGATGGATATCATGACAGGTATCTCTCTCAAGAACCTAGATGTGCTTCTCAAGTATCTGGGGGGTCTACGTAGTCATTTGAGAAAGAAAGTGATGCTCTTCAAGCCTAAGATAGTTGACGAGGCCTATTTGTAAGCACAATATCTGGAAAATATAGGCCACGATAAAGGAAAACCAAGTGGTTCCAAGTAGAAATAACACCAAGACACTTATGAAGAGGGGAAGAATAAGTGGAAAGTGAAATAAGAAGATAAAAACCAATGAACATCAGTGCAAGGATCCAAGTAACCACTGTAATCATTGCAATATCGATGGTCACTCTAAGGAAAAGTGTTGGAAACTACATCCAAAGATGAACCCTAAGAACTGTAAGAAGGATTTCAAGAAGAAGAACCTTCCAACCAAAGGTTCAATCTATCAGGTAGAGAGTAGCTCAAATGTGGATGAGAATGTTTCCTACACTTCAGTGTATAAGGAGGTGAATCTAAGTAGCCTTCATCATAGGGAAGGGAAGGAGACAAAAAAACTATTCCTTATCAATATCGAGGTCAAGAAGACCAAGTTAGGTGCGCTATTCAATTCCATTTCATAGTCCAATATCATAGCAATTGATTTGGTCAACAAGCTTGGGTTGGAGATTCATGACCATCTTAGACCATAACCACTAGGTGGGTAAAAAAGGATGCAAAGATCAAGGTCACGAAACAATGTAAGTGAAAAATTATTGTAAGTGAATATTTTATTTATGAAGTGGAGTTAGATGTAGTACCCCTTGACATGTGTGGTGTAGTATTTGGAAACCCCTACATGTATATGACATGTGCGATCTTCAGGAGGAGAGAAAAACAATACCTCCCAATCAAGGATGGGAAGTCTTTCATAATTAATGTGTATAAAGGTAAATCGAAGATCTCACTAGTAAGTACCAACAAATCCAAAAAAGTTGTTTAGTTCAAGTAATAAGTATGTTTTTCATTTCTTATGAGAGAAATAGTCAGGTGATGAATCAATAGGAGTGAAGACATCCCTTGAGGGATGCACTAAAAAGAAAAAATAACAGCTAGAGGAGTTTTTGTAGGCATACAAAGGAGTCTTCCAGGAGTCTAAAGGAATGCAACTTAAGTGGTGAGTGGAGCACAATATACAATTGTTTCCTGAATCCTCATTACCAAATATTGGGTTGTATAAACAGTTTGTTTTGGAAGCAAATGAAGTGAAGAAGCAGTTGCAACAGTTGTTGGAATAGGGAGTGATTCCACCAAGCACTTCACCTAGTGGGTCACATATCATCATCTTACCCAAGAAAGATGGGACTTGGAAAATGTGCATCGACTATAGATATTTGAACAATATTACATTCAAGAATTGATACCCTCTTCCTAGGATTGACGATTTGTTGAACTAGTTACAACATGCCAAGTACTTCACAAAGTTGGATATCAAATCAGGATACCACCAAGTACGTGTCAATGAATAAGACACCTGGAAGACCGCCTTAAATTTAAGGCAAGGTTTGTATGAATGGTTGGTCATGCCATTTGGTTTATGTAATGCACTAGCTACATTTATGGGACTGATGAATGGTGTATTACACCAATATTTAGATTCAATGTTATAGTGTATTTGGATGATATATGGTTTATAGGTATACCTTGGAGGAACAAATATAACATCTCATGCAGGTGTTAGAGACTCTGAAAAAGAACCAAGTGTTGGATAAACTCAAGAAATGTGAGTTTTCTCAATAGTCATTGGTGTTTTGGGGTATGTGATCGATGGAGGGAACCTCAAGATAGATCCTACAAATATGGAGGACATCATAAAATGTCTAGTGCCAACTAATGCAACTAAATTTAGGATGTTTGTTGGGGAAACACAATTCTTACGGAAGTTCATAGCATTTTTTTCCATGGTAGATGCACCACTCCACACCATAACAGCAGGTAGTAAGATTTTTTGTAATATTCCAGATATAAAATAGTATGCAGAACATAAATAATTATCTAGAAATGGTAGATAAAAAATGATATAACCATAACAACGCCACAATAATACCAAAATAATACCAGAATAACACTAGAAAGAGCACTTTGATTACTGAGAGCAATGTTCACTTGCCTCTTTGAGGGGGAAACCTATAGTAGAGTAGAGATCTATTACAATAATATCCAAGACAAAACTTCTCATACCCTCTATTCCTATTTATATTAAATCTATCTACCCAAAAGAACAATCTAGAGGAAGATCCTTCTAGAAGCGGAAGCTTCTATTAGGTCTTCTTACATTTGAATTATTCCTCCTTATTTCCAGGCCTTATTAATATTGACCTTTATTACATGGAAATGTATTATTCTACCCACTTGAGGGCTTAGGTAGGTTAGGTCCCT